>VZRL01001506.1:622240-690127 GCA_013397895.1 Origma solitaria
AATAGATTATATTATATATTATATTATAATTATAATTATCCCAGAACCAGACAAGGACTACTGAAAATAATTCTCTGTTAGGATTTTTAGCCAGAAAAATATTGAATTCCCTTTACAACACTTTAACCCATACACATTCTTTTTCAGTTTTTAATATTTATGTTTTTCTGTCATCCAATTCTGAGCAGTTCCCTGCTTTATTTCCTGACCCTTCTATTTCACAAAGCCGAAGCTTCCACTTCCCCCACAATTGTCTCAACATTCATGAATCAACCTCGGATGCTGAACTTTGTCAAATCTGCTTTCTGAACCCAAGTTTTCAGTCCGGAACGTGCATCTGTACTCAGAAACATTTTTCAGCTCTTCCAGGTTATGTTTTTCAGCCATTTGATTTCAGGGAGGAGGTTCCTGTAGCACTAAGATGCCTTCTATATCAATAAATCTGCTTCAAACAGGGGCTTTGGGGTTTTTTGGTTGGTTCTGGAGACTTTTTGTTGGTAGGAGTTTGTGTTGATGACAAATACAGGTTTACAAGTAAGCAGCACCATAATGAATGCACCAACATAAATAATGCATTCATCAATAAGGTGAAAGTGCTAAATAAACAACATTAACCTGCAATTTACAACCATTTTTAAAAGTCCATATAAAAAAGGGCACATATTTAATGAATGTCAGGATGCATTATTAAACATCTCAGGGACACCAGAACCAAAAACGCCTGAAGAAGAACAGGAACATCAACGGAAACCTGGATCCACATGCTTTCAGCCCGAAAACATGAACCCCAGAACCTGTCAGTCATATTCACAACACAGGCCTTTGAAGGTCTTTCTATCATTACCTGGCTGGTTGAACAGCTGCTAATCTGAGCAGCATTTATTCTGTTTTGTTTACAATTTTGTTGGGTTTCCTGTGCTTTCACACATTCAGCAGCAGAGCAGCAGTGAATAGACATAAATAGATATAAATAAATATATCTATTTATCTATATGCTATCCCAGAGGATATATATGATATATACACTGCTCTCAGGCACCTGAAGCTGCCCCAGAATGCCAGTGAAATTCTATTTCACCCCCAAAGACAAGTGAAAAGCAGCCCTAGCACTTATTTACACATAGACAGTACTCATTTACACACTGCCAGTGGAAGGCACTGAATAGAAAAAGAGGAAAAACACTTTGAGAAATTTAAACTCCTGCAGGTAGCAAGTGTGCAGATTTTATTGGTGTTCCCAGCTCTGCAGACACCTTGCAAATAGCAAGATATTAAGTCTGGCAACACGACTTTGAAGAGCTGGCCCTGCTGGAGAGGGTCAGGAGGGTTTTGGAGACGCCACAGAGATGCTTCACTCTGGACAGGAGGAACACTGATCAATTTTGGGTTGCTGCTGTGAGTCAGCACCTTCTACCAAAATAAGTCCCAGGATCAATATCCCTGGATATCACCCTCGTGCTCGTTCAGCTCTTTAGAGGCAAAAAGAATTACAAATATAGGGGGCAAAATTCTCTCTGCCTGATACAATGCTGTGTATGATCACAGTTTAATCCACCTGAGCGAGGCAAAACAGGAACAGCCTCCATGAAGTGTAATATTAGCTTTAAAGCTGTAGCATAACACAGAGGTAATTTTATATCCTCAAGTGCATTAAAAAAAAATAAAATAATAAAGGTAAATAACTCCTGCAGAGGGGCTGGAAACACATACTGTAGGATTAGAGCACTGAAAGGACTGATTATAAAGTGGACTAATTATAAAGTGGAGAGAGACAGAATTTTAAATATCACTCTTTGGAGTTAGCAGCCCACAAGCCATACCATGCCCTTGGCCAAGCAAGTTAACTGCAGTGAGAGCACTCCACAGGCTTTTATGGCAAAATTAACTAAAAAAAAAAAAAAAAAAAGACAAACTCAAGCAGTAGTCATGGATGTTGAGCCAAAAAAGCTTTCTGGCTTTAGAGCTCTTCTCTGCAAGGTCAGAGGTGGCCACAGGACCTTTATTATTGCTCAGAGTTCATTTGACTTGAATCACCCATGAATGCAATCCAGCAAGCTAATTAAAGACATAAAGCTTCTCTTGGATTGGATTAAGGGTTGTCATTTTTTTTTCCTTTCCCGTAGGAGGGTAATTTTTTACAGCCTGAAGTGAAGTTACATATTTTCACAAGACAATGCAGAACGAAAAAGGGAAACAAAGAAATACATGCTTTACGAAAAGCCAATAAAAGGGAGACAGATTAGCTTTCAATCACACTGGAACAGGTCAAAGAAGTAAATCTAACTTTGCAGAGCTATAAAGAAAAGATCCATCTTTGTCTCTGAGGTTTAAATAAAAGTTTGACAAGAAAGTTAATAATATGAAAGAGAAGGGAGGATTTATAAAAATCTTTTTTGCAGAGGTAAATAATTGAAACAAGGCCCAGAGCTCAGAAATTATTGTAGCTCCACTTCAGCATGACAAAAGCCCTGCTGAATTTAGCACAGTGTGCAGAATGTCAGGAGAAGGCAATGCTTCACAAAGCCAGCTCGCATGAGGATGAAGCGATTTTGGGAGTTTCACCGCCACAAAAATTAGCCAAAATTTTACCCACTTCAGCACCTTCCAAAAAGGGGAATAACCACCAGACTGAACCCAAAGTCTCCCTACAAACAGTGCCCCCTTGCTTGCTCTGGAGAATGCAAACTGACCAAAACTTCTGTAATCCACTCAAAGCACACTCCCCTTCACCACAGGCCCACGACAGAAGGGCTCTGGTGAGGAAGATCCAAGCAATGCTCAGAGCTCAAACCTCTCCTAAAAGCCCCTGGCACACATCCTAAAGAACAAAGCTTCTAAGGAAATCACCACGGCTTCAAAAATAAAGCAAATTTCCCTCTGCTCTAACTCAGATGGTTCCTTTTCTCCTGAAATTGTGGTGCAGAAAAGTTTCTCCCTGATTCTGTTACAGAAGCAATTTCCATAAAAGCCTTTCAAAGAAAGGTGTTCTCTCATCTTAAGTCCAAACTGTTCAACACTTCTTTGCAAGACATTTAAAAAAAATAAAAAAAACCCTCAATCAGGAGCTCACTTAGCTCATGCACTCAGGAGTTAAATGAACTGTTCACAGAAGGAATTATCCTCCCTGGACAGCCTGGTAGAGGCTTTGAAGTTGGGAAAGCAACTCATTTCTTAACACCAGCTGGAGTTTTTCTAGCCAGCAAATTTGCTGCTAATTCAGTAGTTCGAGGCACCAGTGAGAGTTTCCTATTTGATTTCCCTTTGGCACATCACAATTCTTTCCACTTTGGCGCTGAGGGTCTGGAGCTCATTACTGTGCCCACATGGGAGTGTGGTGAGGCTCACTGGGGAGAGCCAGAGGTTCTCTGGATTGGTTTAAAGGGATCAAACTGACTCCTTTGATCCCAAATTTTTACCGACCTGTTATCCGTGCTACCTCTGTGTCTGCACACCCCAAACTCTGCAGCAGGATGAGAAATGGATGAACCCTCAGCTGGGAGTGACTATTAAATCTCTCCAGCTTCTGCTCTTGCAGCTTTATTCTCCTACCTTAATCAACTGAGTCTCATTTCCTCAAAGCTGCTTAGGGCAATATCCGACTGCCCAGAATCCCAAATTGCTGCTCAGAAATGAGTGCAGATTGTTTGGGCTGTCTCCTTCCCAGCTTTGGAATGCTAAGCAAAGATGTGAAGTGTTCATCACCTTCATGTTGCCTCTTAGCCGAGATTGTAATTTCAAATATCTGATTATATTCCTCCCCTGATGAGTTCAAAGGAAACAAAAGGCAGCAACCAAAATGCAGGATTTAATTGCAGGAGGAAAAAAGGCTCTGAAGAAGTTTCATGTGACAGAATCAGCAACAAGTGTCACCCGCTATTAAATAAGTTGTCACATCATGGAATGTGTGCAAATGAGGAGGAGCAACTCCCATAGGAGAAATCTAGAACTCGACATAAGAAATGGAAACACAAGTGCCTGAAACCCTGAGTATGCAGAGCAGAGCGAGCAGGCAAAGGGGAGGAAAACATCGGTTTGGAAAGGCCAAAGACAGAATCTGTTTGGATGCAAATCACCAGGCAAAAATACTGAGCTGTGATATTGCTAAAACCTGCTTTAGAACTCCAATTTCACCTTAAAATGCACATTTATTTCCAAACTAATATTAAGTATTAGGTATAATTTCACCAGGACTACTGTTACTATGGAAGACTGATTCAGTTAGAGGAAATAATATTTAAATAACAGCACTTATTTAATCTCGATAGCAAACATATCCCAAACACTGTTCCTCAATCAAAAGTGGGTGATGGAGGCTGTTTTAGACACTTAAGAAAGACATTCTAGATCAGGAGAGGTCCAGCCTGGCTGCAGAGAGCACCAGGAATGCAACGAGAATAATCAGAGATTTGCAAATGTGACATGAGGGAAGATCAAAAACGTGATGGGCTGTGTGCCCCGAAGAGCAGACAGCTCATGGGGGACCTCAGAGTCTCCACACACAGAGCAGAATATCATCTTTCCCATCCCTAGGACAGATGAGACAAGTCACTCCGTTTTCCTGACTAATTACAAGAAGAAACATGCAGGGTAAATGTCAAGAAAACCTTTCCAACAGCAGGGCCGAGGAGACAGAATAGATTAGCTGAGCATCTCTCTACCATTGGAGATCTTTCAGAACACATTGAATAAATATCTGTCAGGATTAATATACAGCTGATCCTGCCTCGGGGCTGATGGATGACTTACATGACCTCTCCAACATCCTTCCAGGTTATTCTGCTGCGTTTCTGTTAGAACAGTTGTTCACAAAATCAGGAGCTGGATTTGATAACCGAAAGCACTTTCCAGGATTCCTCGGGAGCGCATGAGTGGTACAAGATAAATTCATTTTCAGGGAGCACAGAGCTATTTGTTTCCCTGCTGTTGCAATCACCATCTTTAGGCAGCTGGGAACACACACAGAAGTTGGGGTAATTTCCTTTATCCAGTTCAGAAGTCAGTTCCAAAGGGTGGTAAATTAACTGCGCTGCAATTGTGCTAAGGAACATTTCAGCAAAGATACATCTGTTAAAAGCACCCTTGAAAGGCAGAGACCTTTAAATCTTTAAAGTTGTCCCTTTGAAAGATTTAATTTTTGCAGAAGCGATAAAGGTTTAACTAACATAGCTTGATATCCAACCTGGGAGATATCAGGGAAACAAATAAAGAGTTTAAACACCATTTTTTGAGAATTAAAATGCAAGATCTCCTCCAAGTCATTCACTGGCAAGGCTCCCAAATCATTCTTGCTTAATATAGAATATCTCAAGTTGGAAGGGACCCATTAGGATCAATTAACTTACTAGCTAAGTAAGTTAATTCTCACCTTTAATGCAGCCAGATGGTTCCCAGGAACCAGATGACTGAAAAATGGAATCTTTGGCCTTTCTGAGATCAATTTCAGAGCTATAAGACAACATAATATCTTTTAAATAAAGATTATCTCCACCTCTACAAGTCATTTGTCAAAGAAAAATATTTTCCAGAATGCTGGTGATGACTTCAAAAAAATCTATTCTCTAATGATTCTTGTCCTGTGTATAGAACAGACCACCTGAGCCCTGAACATCTCCAACCTGAACTCTCTCAGTAAATCTTTCAGACACTGCAAAGAAATGGGGTTTTTTTGTTTCCCAAATCAATGGCCTCTGTGACTGCTAGTATATTCCATTTTGGACATTGCTGAGATGATTGAGTTTTGTTTGCTAATTGGGGCTAAAATTGGCTTCCAGCACTGTCAGTGGGAGCAGTGCTCAGGCTCCGGAGGCACGTCCAGCACCACAGGAGATTCTGCACCCTGCGAGACATCGCTTACCCTGCACTGCCTCTGCCCTCAGGCAGAACCAGCCCAGAGCTGAGCTGCCTGCAGGCTTTCAGAGCTCCTGAGTGACCAGCAGGACGTGCAAAGCTGCAGCATCACTCCCTGCTCGGGTCAGGATGAGCTCCTGCCTCCGAGCCCACGGACCAAGCTCCTTCTCTCAGCATCGCCCTCTGAACCTATTCACAGCCCCATCTGTTCTGATCTCACAGCCCCTTCATCTGGAGCCCATGCAAATTAAACTGAAGCCTCATCTCTCATTAGAGCAAGCCCTGTTAGTGCTGCAGGATGTGCAGTTTGATCCTGGGGTAGCTCCAGCCCTGAATCCCTAATGCCACTTTGCCATGAATGGCACCTGGTGCTGCTCACCCCTGAAGCATCACAAAAGGCAATTATTGCACCTTTTTTGCTCTTGGTTGTTGCTCTGATTTTCTGATATTCGTGGAGGTTCACAGAAGCTCACAGGAAAGTCAGGCAGGCAGGACTTAAGATGGCGATTGAGAGATCTTTATTTACAAAAGTTTCTTTATATAAGCATTAATGATCTAGCAACTATTGGTCGAGAGTTTTCCACCCCCTAAAATGATAGGTTACAAGTCTACAACATCCAGTACCAAAAACAATGAGATTAAAAGAGTACAGAAATGTAACTTATCTCTATTCTCCATGAGAAAGAACAGAAAGATTTCTAAAACAGTGCAACTACACTTGGTTGCTACTCCTTGGATCATGAGAAAAACAGAAGGAGTGGGAAATTCCCTGTGCCCCAGAAATTTTGGAGAAAACCTCTGCAAAAGGAGGTCGGGGATGCACACCGAGCAGGAACAGCAGGAATTGCTGCACATCAGAGGTGGAAAGGTTCTGCTTGTTTGCTCCTCACCTCTGCCAAAAACTCTTCTGGAAACCAAGGGAGCCTCTGGATATGAAAACATATTTCCAGAGGAAAACAAACCCAAAGATTTTTACACAAGCAACCTTGGTCTGTTGGGGATGTTCACACTGAGACTCCACACCCTCCTCGTTTCCTCTGCCCTTGCCAGCAGTCTGTGTTGGTGAGGAATAACTGCCAGGAAAGAATCAAAAAAAGAATCTGTTTCTTCCCAATTATTTGAAATCTTTTCAAAAATGGCTTTTTCTTCTCCCCTAGTAAGGGTATTACAAATCCCAGTGTCAGCAGCCTTTTAGAAGAATCAGCAGAAGTGACAGTGGCAAAAGTTCATGCAAAAAGCTCAATTCTTACCTCGTTATGAGAAATTGCACAATTGGTCAGTGTTGTACAGGGACAGTGACAGCAGTAGATAAAAATCCTCTCCCAAATCCCAGTTTTACACCATATTTCACCCTGCATTCCTCACCAGAAGGGAATGGCCCCATAAGCTGCTTTCCAGGGCAGCTTGTTGACTAACAGCTGCTTGAGGATAAGGTGATGCTGGGCAGGAGCTTTACAACTCCACCTTGGGCTGCAGATTTCATCTTAGCTACAAATCCCTTCTGGAAAAATAACAATTCTACCTCCACTAGTTCACTTAGCTCACTAAACTGTATTTTTCATCTTTTTTAAGAGAGGAAGGAAAAAAGCAACAAAATTCAACTCATTAAATCACCCAAGTAGTTTAGAAGCATAATGTAAACTCACATCCCAAGTTTTGTTCTAGTCAGGGTTTTCAGAGTAGCGCAACACTGTTTTATGCAGCTCATGGCCCAAACCTGTGCTTTTGAAGTTGCTCTAGCTTATCAGTTAAATATGCATTGATTTTTTTTTTTATTTATTCTTTAAAGAGATGTATTATTAATTAGGCAACAGAACAGAGCCGCTTCCCTGGAATCATTGCAGGCTGTGACTGAAAAACATATGCAAGGTGCCATCCAGAATAAAAACTCCTAGCAGCTCCAGTGAGGATTTCACACAGCAAGCTCAACAGCCAGCCTTTCAAAAATAATGGATTAGGAGACAACTTCTTCCCTTTCCAGTTCATGCTGGGCACAGCAGAGTAACTCAGGGGAAAGGTTTGGGGTAGGTGACTTCTGCTTTGTCCCTACAGATTAAAGGTAGCACAATGGGGTTGCCCAAATAAACTCAATCCCCATTCAAAACACAGATTTCCCCTGACGGACTCATGGCCTGAAAGGGAAGATGCCACAAGAAGTACCCAGTCCCACCTGACATCACCACACTGCAGATTATTGATGCTGCTGGAAACACCAACTCCATGGTCCAAGCCCCTCCAAATGAGTCCCCAAAATCTCAGGTGCCCAGACTCAAGATGAGAGTGGTCAAATGATCCCTTAGGCTTCTCTTTAGAGAGCTGAGCTCTTAAAACCCATCTGTTGTTATTATTTCACGGAATTAGGGGTTTTTATCCCTCAATTCACCCCCCACGTCAGATGCCTGTGGTGCAGAGCAGGGATAAAATCTTCCCTGCACAAATCTCAGGCTTGTGTTCGCAGCTGACCGAGCCCCGGAGCAGCCAGATGTGCTCCACAAGCACTCCTGCACGCCTCATCTCTCTGACAGGCGTTGGAAGTAATTCAGCAAAGTTGCAATAATGCAACTTTAAAGCAAGAGGCCTCCAGGCTAAATTTAAAAAAAAAAAATAAAAATCCATGGGGAATCCTAGAGAAGCTGACATGGCTCTTATGTTGGGCTGGTCATTTCACCTTCCTTCCTTCCTCCTTCCTTCTCGCTTGCAGAGGGACTGAGGCATTAGGCTGAGTGTTGAGCTGTCAGTTCAGATTTTCAGCCTTAAGAGATGAATTCCCCTCCTGACTCGAGCCGTGCCCGCGCTCACCTCCTGCAATTGTGCGTGTGTAGTTAATCATACGCAGCTACACCGAACCTGATTGTCAAAAGGCTGAGTAAATATAACTACACCCTCGTTATCTTGTTTAAAGGTAGAAAGATTAATTTGAATTCTAACTGGAAATACAGATTCAATGAATAAGCCTGAAATGTAACGGTTTTCAATTACACTAAGAAATTGGTCTTCTGAATTTTCAAATTATGCAAGGCAAAGCAAGTTCACTTTAATCTATACGTGGGGATGTATTTGCCATCCTCACAGCGCTGCATGTCAGTAGGTAAGAGCTAAAAAGGAGTGAAAAATCCTAACGTTGGCTGTTGGTGCCCTCCAGGGGCCTGGCCGGGTATAAATTTCAGCCAAAACATAATTTTTGAACATTCACCAAATACAATAAGCATTGCATGATTTTACCCTGCTTTAAAAGGGGCTGGGGGCAATTACTGATGATACCCTCAGCAGTCACTTCTCTCCCTGGTCCCACAGAAACTGCGATGCTCCATCAAACAGGAGCAGGGAGGGATGCATTTATATCTGAGTGCTTCCAGCTTCCCTGCCTGGATTGCTCAGAAAACAAGGTTTATATCTAATAACAAACCTGAAGGACAAGTAGAGGTGGGGAAAACTCAGTCCTGTAACTCCCAGCCATGGTGTGATCTCTGTTTAAGTCCATTTTTGCTGCAGGCTGACCCCAGCTTTACAAACAGGTGATTCCCTCAAGTGGGCTTCAGACCCTCCGGAACAAGACAGAAAGCATTTCTCTGCCTCACAGATCGCAGGGGAGCTCCTTACAGCAGGGACAATTCATCCTCATTTCCCCTTGCCATCCCATAATACATCTGCCACAAGAACAACACAGAGGAAAAGGAAAACAAAAAACCCCACGAACTGCCAGGGTCCAAAAGCAGCCACACAACCCAGCTGATAATCTGTGTGTGACACAGCAGGGAGGGAGTTTTTCTGGAATTCATGGAGCCCTTGCTGCCAGAGCACAGGACTCAGTGTGGCTGAGAGGAGGTGCTCATCAGGGCACAGCCAGGTTAGAATTTGTCCCCTTAAACATTCCCACACCTTAGGAAAGCACCGTGACAAAATAAGGCTGGGATTGTTGTCTGATCTCACCTGCAAGAGCAGCCACAATTTCACAGATACTTCTGCCAAATGAAAACTCAATTTTTTGGTGTACTAGAGGCGTCCACTAAAGCCGCATCTCTCATCTTCACTTCACAGAAAACATTATCCAATAAATGTTTTGGCTGTGGAAAGCTCCTCTTCCACTGAAGTAGGAATGGCACTACTTTGTTTCAGGGGTTGAATTTTCAGCACCTGCTCACAGTTTTCAGCCCACTATGCATAAACATTTAAATGAATATTTACATTTTCTGCCAGGCCCCAGCAGGCAGGACTGTGCTGGATGCCCAGCAGGGCTCTACATGCTCAGCTCTGAGCCCTGTGCTTTCTCCTACACGAACTCCAGCATCGAGGTGCTCCAGAAAAGTCCAGACCTGATGCACCTGTGGGATATTCAAAGATCGTGAGAATGCAAGAACTGAAGCTGCTGAGGGCTGTTCTACCGTGCCCAAGGTGCACAAATCAGCTCCTGCTAGACCTGCTGGGAGAGTTCCCATCTCCTCCCCCTTTCCCTGCACAAAGACATCAAGAAATGAGACTTTAAAGATGAGGAAAATCTGAAACGTCTTTGATCTAATTAATATCAGATAATTGTTGTGAGTCTTCTTCCATCTGCCAATTACAAGTAGAGATTGAGTCTGGGGAGCTACTGCAGATCATTTTCTGCAATTAGGGTTTGTGATGAGCTGCCCAACTCCAGCAGCTCTCCCCAGGCTCCAGTGCGATCCTAAATGGAAAACCCGAGCAGCAGTGACACAAAGTCAGTCCCAGAGACTCCCATCCCACCGGGCAGAGCTGCACTCCTGCACTGCTGCTGGGTGTGACCGCACAGCTCAGGCTGAAAATCACTGCCGAAATCAGACTGGCAGGGGGTTATCAACACAGGCTGAAAATCACTGCCAAAATCAGACTGGCAGGGGACCAGCAGCACGGGGATGAAAAATCACTGCCGAAATCAGACTGGTTGGGGGTTATCAGCAACACAGGCTGAAAATCACTGCTGAAATCAGACTGGCAGGGGATCAGCAGCACAGGTTAAAAATCACTGCTGAAATCAGACTGGCAGGGGATCAGCAGCACATGCTGCCTCCCATCACTCAATTTTGCTCCCTATACATCACTCCCCACCCGGGCTCTCTCTCGCTGTTTTCGGGGGTTATTTGGTGGCAGCCTCAGAGCTGAAGCAGCTTGGGCTGGTGTCACAGCCTGCCACGCCTGGGGTCACACTGAGCGGGTCCCAAACAGCCGAAATGTGGCAATTTCCTGAGCAGTCACACACCGGGCGGGCACCAGTCCTTCCTCAGCAGGAGCACCACTCCCTCCTGTCAGCTCCCAGACAGACAGCAGGCTGTCATCACGGAGGAACATCACTGAATAAAGTGGCCAACACACCAAAGTTTGGGGTTCTGGGCCATGGGACCCCCAGACTTTGGCCTGCATGAATTTCTTCCTGAGAATGCAGCAGAAAGGAAAACAATCCCCTACCAATCCTGCCCCATCCAGGCTGTTTTGATTCACATTTAGTCAATACGAGGATTCTGGAACAACAGTTTCTACTATATTCTATAATATTTCTATTATATTCCACGTTTTCTGCCGGCTGGAGCAGGAGGGAACAGGGAGATGTTTATTTTGGTCACCTGCAGAGCCATGCAGGGCCAGCTCAGGGAGCCCTGGACCCTGCTGGGAATTGCAGCCTCTCCCCAGCACCTGCAGGTGGCACGGCCTTCCTGCACATCTCTGATCCACGCTCCATAATCACATTCCAGGAGAAAAGAAAAAAAACCAAAAAAACAAACAACAAAACAAACCACTTTCCAGATGAAGGGAGGTTTCAAAGATCATATACTGATTTATGATTTATTTTGTTCGAAGCCATCAATATAAACAATTGCTTTATTTTCCTGAGGCTGTGCTGGATTAGATTTAGAAAACATTGACAAGGAAAGATTAATGCTGGAGAACATAAAATGAGTTACAGGAGACTGACAATGAAATACACAACCAGCACTGTGCTCGGAACAGCAGAATATGAAGACTCATGAAAAGTACAACTCATATTGATCACGATAGCAGCAAACATCTGAAAATAACAAAGCAGTGCCCATCTCGGGGATTAAAGTCCAGCCAGCAATTTTAGCTTGATAGCCTCTCACTGACAAGTTTTTGCAGTGAATAATCCTTTAACTCCTAACAGGGTTTTACCCCCTCTGCCAGGCTGCCACACAGGGCAGGTATGGTTACTAGTGCCACCCCTCCAGGTGGAACAAACTGAAAGTCAGTATTTCAGGGGACTTCGACTGAGTTTGTTCAGCTTGAAACACCTTTTAAAATTATTTCTGCACATTGAAAAGATCAGAACTTATATCATGGCCTTCTGCAGGTACCAGTCACATTAAATATTCAGCCCAAGATGCTGTTGGGCTGACTATTTATTATATTTATTATTATAATTATTTATAATTATAATATTTATTTATTGTATCATGGCTGTTCTCCCACAACAGTGTGCTGGCAGCATTCCTGACTCCTCCAAACTTGTTTTAACTTTACACACATTGACACACACTCAGCTGACCCATTCTGTGCCTTCAGCCTGTGCGTGCACACATAAACACAGCGCAGATCAGAAAGGACAATTTTCCCTTGACAGTCTTGAAAAGCTACAGCTCAAGCACAAAGGATTTGTGCTGGCCATGAAGGTCACCAGCAGCTTTTTCAAGGCACAGCACAACCCCTGGGACATCAACGTCCAGCGGCAAAACCTTTTTGTCCAAAGTTCCACAGGTTTGCCCAAGGGAATTAGCAGAGAATCTGTTCTACTGCACTTCTGTTGAGACAGAGATGCTCCATAAGCTTTCCCACAAATATTTCCCAGCCCACAGTGCTCACAGCATCCCCTGTCCCAGCCCTACTGTCACTATCCCATACAGAATCTCACTGTCTTGACATTGATTCCAGTAGGAAAAAATGCATTGATGTATTTACATTTGGTTCAGCTGCCAAACTGCCACAAAATGGGAAAGAAACTTTGGGGCCTAAGCACTAAAATGGATGGTTTTGCAGCAAGCCTGTGGTACCTCAGCCACAGAACCGAGTGATTCGTGACATGACAACGTTTCAGTAATCAGAACTCTTTTGAAAATAAAACTACAGCTAATCAGGGTGGTCTTGTTTCCCTTAAATACATTAAAAAGTCATTACCTCAAGTACTCATTACACCAGTACAGCACTTTTTAAAGGGACAGCATCAGATAGCACTGAAGGGCTTTTGAGATGCTGCAATTCCAGCCTTCTGTCATCTCCATAATGGCCCAATTCTTTCAGTCAACAGCTAGAAACATTAAACTTCTATTTTCTCTGCTCAAAGCTCCTTGCTGCCCTTTACTGGCACAGACTCTTGCTGAGCTTGGGAAGGAAATCAGACTACTTGTACATATCAGCACTTTTTCTCCCCTGGGTCTGAGTTTAAAGCAGACAACATGGTTCAGAAATATTAATTTACATGAGATATTTTAAGTGCAGCATAGGAGTTTCCCGGATTTTGCCTTCTCATGCTTCAAGCTTCATTAATCAACTCAGCCCTGCCAAAATATTTTGTAGGGAGATGTCTGTAGGCTCTGGTCTAAGGCATAATCACAGCTCAGGGTGGAATAGTTACAAGCCAATGTCTCCACTCAAACCAGGAGACAAGAACCCAAACCTCCTGGCAGCTGCACAGTGCTGCTGTTAACTCCTCCACACTGGCAGGGTTCTCATGCTGAAAAGGGAGCAAAGCAAGAAAAGAGAAGCACAGAAATTGGGGAGAGGCAGCGCCTTGAAGGGCAAACCTAGAAAAGAGTGGAGGAACTCCGGAGGAAAAACCACGGCTTGCATGAGAGGCACCAGGGAGCCAGTCCAGCTCAAGGGCTCCTGGAGGAAGGGGAGAGCTCCTCTCCACCTTCTTAAGCTTCCTATAACTTCTTCCCACATTTCACATGGTGCTTTTGAGGGAGCTCAGGCAAAGAGCAAAACCCCGCTGAGCACATCCCTCCCACTGGCCTGCAGGAGAAAGGTTCCCCCAGTGAAGAGCTGGGTGACAAAAGTGCTGTCACAGCCACAGGCACGGACACAGGGAATAACAGAATGAGAGCAACAAAGCTGCAAGGCTCTGAAGGTCGGCAGTGCTCCAGCCAGAGGGAGAGCTGTCACCACTCTGCTCTCACAGAGAGACAGCTCCACACTGAGAGCTGGAAGCTCCAGCCAGGAAACCCAAACTTCTCTCTCACTGCCCCAGAGCCCTGACTTCCACCTTGGGACACCCATGTCCCCCTGCTCTCGTGTGGATGCCGCCCAGACCAGCCTGAGCTGAGCTCAGCCTCAGCTGCAAAGCTCAGCCTCAGCTGCAAAGCTCAGCCTCAGCTGCAAAGCTCAGCCTCAGCTGCAAAGCTCAGCCTCAGCTGCAAAGCTCAGCCTCAGCTGCAAAGCTCAGCCTCAGCTGCAAAGCTCAGCCTCAGCTGCAAAGCTCAGCCTCAGCTGCAAAGCTCAGCCTCAGCTGCAAAGCTCAGCCTCAGCTGCAAAGCTCAGCCTCAGCTGCAAAGCTCAGCCTCAGCTGCAAAGCTCAGCCTCAGCTGCAAAGCTCAGCCTCAGCTGCAAAGCTCAGCCTCAGCTGCAAAGCTCAGCCTCAGCTGCAAAGCTCAGCCTCAGCTGCAAAGCTCAGCCTCAGCTGCAAAGCTCAGCCTCAGCTGCAAAGCTCAGCCTCAGCTGCAAAGCTCAGCCTCAGCTGCAAAGCTCAGCCTCAGCTGCAAAGCTCAGCCTCAGCTGCAAAGCTCAGCCTCAGCTGCAAAGCTCAGCCTCAGCTGCAAAGCTCAGCCTCAGCTGCAAAGCTCAGCCTCAGCTGCAAAGCTCAGCCTCAGCTGCAAAGCTCAGCCTCAGCTGCAAAGCTCAGCCTCAGCTGCAAAGCTCAGCCTCAGCTGCAAAGCTCAGCCTCAGCTGCAAAGCTCAGCCTCAGCTGCAAAGCTCAGCCTCAGCTGCAAAGCTCAGCCTCAGCTGCAAAGCTCAGCCTCAGCTGCAAAGCTCAGCCTCAGCTGCAAAGCTCAGCCTCAGCTGCAAAGCTCAGCCTCAGCTGCAAAGCTCAGCCTCAGCTGCAAAGCTCAGCCTCAGCTGCAAACAGGCACAGTTGCCTCCTCCCGAGCTGGACACAGCTAACAAGCACAGCTCTTGTGCCATTCCATGAGGAAAAGGTTCCTTCTCGTTTGCCTCCTGTGTCCGCATTGTTGCTGGCCCCAGAAATCACAGCACGGGGTTTTTCTGTCTGGTACACCTTTTGTTTCTGCTGCAGCAGCAGCAGGATCCAGCTCCACACTCAGCCTTTCAGTGACAGAATAGCTTGTGTGGTCATGCAAAAGCACATAAAAGTCTAAAACTATCTTAAATAAATCCCTCCTTCTTCTGGACCAGTCCTCTCCACTTCCATCACCATCCACCTGCGTAAGATGAAGTGCTACTATAAAGCTGATCATTGTATTTTTACAGGAATTAGATTTTTAAATGCTTTCTGATTTTATTTAGTGCTCAAATACTCCAGTTCAGCCCAGCACAGAAAGGAAATGATTCCTGCTTTCCCCAGAGAAAAATGGTAGTTTATATTGCACAGAAAAGGTATTTCCCCCACACGCCCCCAAAAAAATGCCTTGGCTTAAGACCAAGAACAGCAGATTTCAGGCCTGTACCAAAAAGAGATTCTCAAGTCTAAACTCAGGAATTTCCCCTTTTAAAAACCTCTGAAGGAAAGTGCTCCTATTAGAATTACTGCTAGAACTGAGAGACCTTTGGGTATCAAATCCTGGAATTATTCAGTTACTCTGTGCTGAAAGAGCAATTTCATACTGCTTGTGGAGGTGCGCATTTAAACACTGATCACTGAGCTTCTCTTGCTCCCAGATCCACAAGAATTTATTCTGTGCAGCCAGAACCAAAGCAGCATTTACAGAAGAATTAGTACTTGTAGCCCTTTGAGGGCTTTTTTCCTCTTAAAACAAAGCCACAGCTCATGTCACACCCACCCCAACACAGCACCCCAAAGGAGCCTGCTGGCCTTGTACTCACCCAGCCAGGGGGCAAGAATGACACCAGAATCCACGGGGAAAACAAAAATCCTTCCATCGTGCAGGCAGAAATAAGTGTTAAACTTTTAGAGCCCTCTCCAGCAGGACAGAGCAAGCTCTGAGCTGCTCAGGCCAGAGGAGCCCCAGGTGGAACCTGGCCAGCTCCTCCTCATCTCCTGAAGCCGTGGGGTTCCTCATCATTCCCTGCAGCTGTGGGGTCCTTCATCATCCCCAGGACCCCCCATCATCCACCCTGTGCCCACCTGGGCCCCATCACACCCTCCCCACTCCCAGGTGGTCTCCCTCTCACCAGACAGACCCAAATGATGGCATCTCCTGGTAGGAAGCATCCCATGGAAACCCCCATGCACCCCAGGAGCCTCATCCACAGGCACAGCAGTCCCACAGCATGATGGTGTTGGCTCTTTTAGAGCATTGACGGCTCAGAATTTTCCGTTAAGTGACAAATGTTAGCATTGCTGAAATATTGTGCTTTCCGTGTTTGTGTTTAGCAGTTTAAGCACTCCCACTTTTCCCTTTGTGGCAGGAAGAATCTGGAGTGCCTGAGCACACACACACCAACAAAGAGGCTCAAGAAGTCCTGCAAAGCTTTGCCTACACAAATTTCGAAGTACAAGTGTTGCCTGAGATTGGTAAACACTGAAACTTGGTGAGCGCCACTGGTGTCACTTAGACAGTGTGACAAAAGGCTCACTGTCACTCAAATCTGGCAGCTCAGACCCTGGATTCCTGCGAGGGTTCCAGGCCAGGCTGGACAGGGCTTGGAACGCCCTGGGACAGTGGAAGGTGTCCCTGTCCATGGCAGAGGGTGCAATGGGATGAGCTTTAAAGTCCTTTCCAACCCAAACCTTTCTGTGACTCTACAGTTCCCCGACCTGCTTTGTGAGAAACACGAGCACAGTGATAGTGGCTACAGTATTAATTATTAAAATGATGCACTTTTCAGACAATATCAGCATGAGCAGGGTTAGTTCTTATCTGTAAAGTAGTGCTTGATGAAGGCCTTAAAAGAACACTTTTTTTCCAAAACCAAAACAATTAAGCCTCGGGAGCTGTTTCTGTTTGTCTGGGAATCTCTCCCTTCGGACAGACTGACCAGTGCCAAGTGCTTTTACACTGGTGCAGCCTTCCTGACCTAAACTAAGCCAAGCCCCAGCTGGGATCTGAAATACCCTCAAGTTCTAAAAGCAAGGAGAAGAGAGACATCGGGAGCAGCCCCCTGAGACCATCTGCCCATGAGAGCTAAGGGGTCACTGTGTACCTTCCAGCAAGCAATGCCATTAATCCACCTGCAAATCGACGCTGGCGTGGCGCTGCTTTCAGAGCACAGGGTGTGCCCTGGGCTGTGGTGTGTGAGGAGGCACCAACCCCTGCAGGACTGATCAGAATCCACAGCAAGATGGCGAATTCCCTCCGTCATGCTTCAGCCTGTGCTGGCTGTTAACACAAAACAGGTGGAAAGCAAAGGAATCAAAAATCCCAGCCGGCAGGGCAGATATGGGAGACGAGGGCTGTGAACAAAGGGCTCTGCCTGAGGATCAGACTTTGGCAAAAAGGACTGGGACACCCTTCCCTGTCTCCTGCAGACAATCACAGCATCATTCCCTTCAATGATTTCACATGGAACACCCTTCCCTGTCTCCTGCAGACAATCACAGCATCATTCCATTCAGTGGTTTCACATTTACTGTTGTACACAGACTTGTGTTTCATTAGTCAGTAATGATTTACAAGAAAAGTGCCCGGGATAAAGTTTGGTGCCAAAGCAGGATATGTAATTTTGAAATACTACATTTGTGCCTTCATTTTTAGGCTGCTGAGTAGCTCTGTAAGACTTGATCTGCAGAGAGACGTACCAAAATCTGTGTTTCAGGCTCTGTTCCACCAATCCTGCTCATACCACCCAGAGCAGTAACATGGAGCAAGTTTTGGGTCTCCACCTGAGCTGGCACTCAAAACTCAGGAGTTTTAGCTCTCTGTCTCACTGCTGCAAGCAGAAAATGGCACTGAGGTACCTTTTGTTGACAGCCAGCTCTGAAATTGCCAATAATTGATCACAGAAATTTGATCACAGAATATTTTGAGTTGGAAAGGTCCCGCAAGGATCATCAATCCAATTTGTAAGTGAATGACCCAGGCAGGAATCGAACCCACAACCAAGGCATTATCAGCACCATGCTCTGACAAAACCTCTCTGAAGCAGCAGAATCTGGGAATTATAAACAGATATAATATATATAATTTATAATAGATACAATTTATATAAATGTATATAAATTGATATAAATTATATATTTAATTCCAATGCTGGATTAAAGTTCACCAGGGTTGGTAGGAGCCCTTCCTTCACCAAGTTTGTGAGCTGACACTCTGTGAGCTCTCTGAATTCTACTGAAATCCATCAGACACTGATCCTGCCTTTAGCTTTCCTTTTCCATGCCCAGTCCCTGATCTCTGCTCCCTTCTGAACTTGAGAGCTTATCTGCAGCCACATCTTTCCCATTCGGGCTCTCAGGCATTTGTATAAAATGTTTTCAAATACAGTCCACATGTTTTTTAATATACTGAACTTGAATTTCATTTTATGGACCCCAAGTAACTGTGTTTGGTAATTTATTTTCCCTTAGATCTATCTACCCGATTTTTTTTAATTTTATTTTTTATATATACCAACCATGTACTTACTGTACTTTAATTTTCTGATGTGGCCTCACTTCACATTTTGACATTTTGCTGAAAAGTTTCAACAGCAATTAGTCAAAACATGATGACATTTTGGTTTTCCATTTAATCCGTACCAGAGCAGAGACCAAAGCAGTTTCCTCCCAGTGAACACAGACTTTCTAATTAACCCCACTAATCACAGGAGTGGTAAGAGGTTTTTGGGGGCAGGAGGGAGCTCTGCCCATGATTTGAGGCTCCTTCACACAGTGCTGGTTTCCACAGCGGCAGCTGGGCATGAGGCTCTGGAGAGGAGCTTGGCTCCCTTACAGCCCTCAACGACTCCCCCCTGCTGTCAGACTCCTCTGCTTCCTCTGGAATCAGCTCTGATGATCTCCCACACTCTAATTTAGCCCTTTGCTACTCCTAAACAATGTGCTGGCTGGATCCGATGGAATTAACGCGCCCAGAGCTGGCAGAGCTGCTCCTCATGGTTATGGCACAGCGCTGGAGACAGGGACCCAGGCCAGAGCTGTAGGGCTGCATCTCAAATCTCACAGCTGAAGGAAAAATAAGATATTTAACCCTGCCCTTAACTGGTTTTGAGTTAAGTCCATGGCCTGAGCCATTCCAGCCCTCACACTGCCCCTCTCTTTGCTGGCTCCCACACTGGAGTGTAAATGATGTACAATTTCTCTGAGTGGCGTAAGATCTTTATCATTCAGCACTTTCACATCCAAAATGTGCCACAGATGCAAAGTTTCCAACAGCCAAGCTGAGCTGTGTGGCTGCAGACACAACTGCATTGATGCTCAGGTGTCAGGTGGGTCTGTTCCTGCATCCCCAGAGAGCTGCTGGAGCATCTGCTCTTTAAAACACCAACCAGGACCCAGTGCCGTGTTTTGAATAAAGGGATCTATATGGACAAACAATTTCGACTACAGATTTAGACAAAAAAGGATTAGAATGCAGAAAAATAATCCCAAAGTTTCCACAGAGAAAAACGAACATTGTGTAGCGTATTTGATTATTCCGTGATATAATTAGAATTTTCACCAATATTATCACCGTGGCAGCAAGTAATGACTTGGCATTTTAGCTCAACATGAAATTGAGCCAAATGTAATCAGTGAAATTAAAACAATACACTGTAGTTGCTTTACCAGCTGGAATAAACATTTCCAGAGAATGAATGTTGGTTGTCTTGTCAATCCAGCAGCTGATATAAATACTAAATATTAGAGAGCATGGAAATGTGTCTCACACGTACACACAACACAGAGCAGGGTCAGGCAGTTTGAGAGTACCCAAACAGCCACAGGCACTATCCCAACACCCTTTTGTTTCCTAGGTCACTTAGGAGCTAATTAAAATTTTATCCCAGATCCAAACTTGTCTGAATCAGTTCTGAGCTAAAACCAAACTGTGCAGCCAGAAGTTTTGCAATTTCCTGTCAAAAAAAATGTATTTCTCACTAAGTAGGGAGTGAAGGAGAGACCAACATTTCAATCAGCATAAACTGCACTGCAGACACACACACACACACCAAAGCCCTGCCATCACCAGGCAGGTATCCCAAACTGATCTCCAACAGCTTTATCCTAGAGATTCTCACAGTTTAACCATCCCTGCAGCTGGAATGTGGCTGCTAAGCACAGGCAAGGCAATCCTGGAGCGCTGGCCATGTTCTCCTGGTTTTGAGTGTCTCATCTGTACACACAAACACTACAGACACAACTGCAGCGTCCCAGGGAGCCTGGGGCAGGCCAGACTGCTGGGGACAGTGCCAGCAGCCCTGCCAGGGCCCTGCAGGTGATCTCCTCAGGCTGGGCAGAGCAGGGGGAGCTGGCAGTGCCACACGGTGTCCCTGGGGTGCCCCTGTGCCCACACTGCCCAGATGCTCCCCAGCCCCAGCAGGGATGCTCTGGGCTGGGATGGGACCCAAGGCAGTGTGAACTGTGACAGCAGCCGGGCGAGGCGATGGCAGACAGCGAGCTGGCTCCTCCCGTGACCAAATCAGAGTAATTCCATGAAATTACACAACTTCTCTGCCCTCTCCATTCATGCACAAAGGGTGACTAACTTCCTGTAAAATCAGCAGGGTGATATGAGTCCCCAGATTGCAGCAAATTTATCCACACCAACGTTGTCCAGAAAGCATCGCAGAATGGGATAGGAAATCATAGAATGGCTCAGGCTGGAAGTCTGTAAATGATGGATAATGAGTAGGGCTAAATTCCTGTCTTTCAAAGAGATTGAAAGCAGCAAAGGATGAGCTCTGTAACACAATCAGCCAGCTGAAAATGAGGATGCAGATACGCAGATACACACACACACTTTTCAGGCAGCAAGGTCTGCTCAGCTCTCCCTGAAGCCAACAATTATCCTAAGGTGACTGCCACAGGATGTGTGGACAACATCCTGCAGCAGCAGAACTCCTGAGGGCACGGCAGGGGCTGGAAAGAGAAATTTTCACCCATGAAATGCAATTCCTGATGCCCTTTGTATCAGAGAAATCATGTTCTGCTGGCCCTGGTTAGCTGGCAGGGAAGAGCTGAATTAAAAGAGGAAAAAAGCAGGATAAATCCATCTTATCAGAAAAGCTCACTGCCTCCCAGTCCCAGGATTTTATTCACACTTAGCTGCTTGAATATTCCAGAATCTCTGGGTATCACTGACATAGTTTTGTGTAACCATTAAAAATCTTTAGAACAAGGTAAGAGCTGCCTGCAGCTGAGAGGCCAAGCCTTAAAGCACCAATTTTATCTGGAAGTGATACATTAATTACAAGCCACAAGCAAATCTTTTAATCACAATACAGACCAAGTGCCTCCCTTCACATACTTAATCCTGCTACAAAGAGTCAGCATCTGCTTAACAGTTAAATACTTCACTGTATTTCACAAATCCCAATTGTTATGCTTTTACAGTATGCTTCAAAAAAATTGAATTATCCCCAAACCAGAAGAATAAGGGAAATGGTCCTGAAAATGTAAAATAAAAGGAGAAAATCCATTACTTGAAATACCATTTCTTACTTAACTAAAATATTTTTAATTGATTTTCATACTTGCCATAAAATTAGATCTCCCGTGATTTATACACAGCTTTAAATTTAAAAAAAATTAAAAAAATGAAACATGGGCTGTATTTGTGTTATGAGACACCACTTGGTGCAGATCATTGAGAATTTGGCCACCTCTACAAAATGAGAGGTCTGGGCATAGTCTCAGTGGTGTCCACACCAGATTTATTCCAGACTTTCAGGTGGGCATGGCAGGATGTTTCACAGATGCAGCTGTGAGTGTAGTGGCACTTTACTGAACATGTCCATGTGGATGAAGGACATAAAAGCAAATGTAAAGAACTTATTCTTTTTTTTTTTTTTTTTTAATTTTGACCTTTTCAGGCAGAAAGGCTGAAGGTTTCTGGCTTCTTTTCCTTTTTCTAAAAATAAAAAACTTTTTGTAAAAGATAAATAATCGGTTAAAACTTTCTTTAATGGAAAAAACCTTTCTTTTCAAAGGGCATGCCAATAGAGAAATTTTGTTCAAGCTGAATGGTTACATTTTTGATTCCACTCAACAGCTTTGGATTTTGCTGTATCCTGACTGCCTCGGTTATTTGCTAATGTAAGCAGAGCAAATTATCTGCTATCATCGAGCTGGAGCTATTAGACTGCAGTTAATAATTTACTGCTCAACTCGTCCCCATTCTGAACATGCAAATCATTAATTGATTACAGGTTTTCTGCAGTCATCTGTGCAAATGACTGCTCTTGCCATTCACTGCTGCCTCCCTCCCCACCTGGGTGTCTGTCAGCACTCGTGGCTCATGCCAAGCTCACATTTCAGGGTCGTGCTGCTTGGGGAGCCACGGGGCAGCAGAGCATTCCCCACAAGGGCTGCTCGGGGGGAGCTGCTGACATTTGGGGTGTGTGACCATCCCTGGGCTGTGGCACTTTGGGGAGATGTTAAGAAAAAAAAAGGTATAACACAACCTGGAGCTCCTGGGCAGGACAAATGGGGACTGTCAGAAAGAACAAATCCCAGCACAGGAGGGACCTGGAGCTGCTGGAGAGAGGCCAGAGGAGCACCAGGATGAGCAGAGGGATGGAGCAGCTCTGCTGGGAGGGAAGGCTGGGAGAGCTGGGATTGTTCAGCTGGAGAGGAGAAGCTTTGGACTGACCCAATTGTGGCCTCACAGTGCCTGAAGGAGCCACAAGAAAGATGGAGGAGACTGGGGACAAGGGATGGAGGGACAGGACAAGGGGGAGTGGCTTCAAACTGAGAGAGACTAAGTTTAGATGGGATATTAGGAAAAAATCCTTCCCTGGGTGGAGAGGCCCCGGCAGAGGGTGCCCAGAGAAGCTGTGGCTGCCCCTGGATCCCTGGCAGTGTCCAGGGCCAGGTTGGACAGGGCTTGGAGCCACCTGAGATAATGGAAAGTGTCCCTGTCCATGGCAGGGCTGGGACTGGACGAGCTTTAAAAGGTCACATAAAATAATTCTGTTTGTATACAAAACCCCCTTCTTGCTGATGGAGGAAAAAATGAAGAAGAAAAAGATAACATTGATAAAATACAGTGCCACCCTGAAGATTTGGAAGGAAATGGAGCAGTAGCAGGTGCCTCCCTGGCAAGGTCCACATGAGTCCAGATGAGCTTTTAGGAGTCAGATCTACAGCAGCTTTACCCTGATTTCCACCAGGCTCTGAGAAGGGTTAGTTCTTTCTAACAGATTCCTGCTATCTGCTAAAACAACTGCTTAGGTCATGGTACAAAGCCAGGATCTCTGCTGTATTTATTCTGCCAGAAGCTCTGGTTGTAATCTTGTAAGAAATCATGTGATGGTTTTTATCTTTAGTTTTAAAAAGATCTACCTTGGAGTGACTGTGCTCAAGGAGGTGAGGCTGGGTCCTTCCAGAGCTGGGCTGACAGCGTGGCACCAACCCATCCCAGCCTACAGCATCTGTATTCTGCTCTGAAATCCCAAATCAACCACCCCAAAAGAATGACCAGAAATCAGAAAATTTGTTTGTTTGTTTGTTTCAGGGTCATGAACTTGGTTTTTTCTGGTTTGTTTTGTTTTTTTCATGACATCTTCAATGTTTATCCTTCCACTCTGAAGATTAGAAAAACAGAGTTTTCGCTTGATGAGTCTCATGCAATCTCTTCATCTGAGAAACAGAGACTTTAGAAGGACTTTGGCAAGACTCAAACATCCAAAAGGTATTTGAACGACTAATTCCCCTTGGTGTGTGTGAAAGGCCTAAATATGTTTGAGAGCTGAGGACCAAATATGAGATTCACTGAAAATATGCACCCATTTTCAAGTTGCTCTTCTTCCTAGCTCTCCTTGGTATTTGCTGCAGCTCCCAAACCTCAGTTTTAGGTAGCAATATATCATCTTTTTTTTTTTTTTTTTTTTTTCCCAGAGCGCTCTTAACCTCTGCCAAGAAGAAACGAGGTTGTTCTCTATGCTGGTTTTCATCCTACCTCCCTGCTTTCAGTCAGGAAAGGAGATGGGGAGGAAGAAATGCTCTCTCTCTCATCTGTGCAGAGGCACATCTGTAGCCAGCCCTCCTGTATTCAATCCTCTGATTTGGCTGTAGGGAAGAAGCAGGTCTTGATTGCACAGAGCTTTGAAGTTTAATGGTGATTGGAACATGTGCTGAAAGACAGTGCCACTGCCACATTTATATGAAAAGTTGATTATCTATTGAAGGGAAGTCTGTTTATATGTTTACTTCCACTTGTGTTAATACACAAGGAAAGGAGAGGGAAATTAGCATATGAAAATGCCAGCTGTGACTAAAAGCTCTCCAAGCAAGACAGGGCTGGGCTCAGATCAAAGGGCTCTGCTAATTTGGGATAAGTCTCATACTGTCTCTTCTGTCTTGGAGTTACTTTAGGCCCTCGTGGTTAAAAGATTTATTGGGAACCACAAAAACACATCTGAGTTTCTCATTTTACAGACTTTACATTCCTATTACACAGTTGCAGGATAGCACCAAAAGAACAACATCAATTCCCTCTGGTACCTTTCAGGCCATGTTCAAAGACATGGAGCCTTTGGCAGAGAAGATTTATGCACCAAGGTGATACTCTAACAAATTATGTCCAGCCATCTGAAAGTCATCATTTCTGTGCACATGCATGCATTTTAAAAGAAAATCTACAAGAGGATCAAAAACAAGATTAAACCACATCTGTTTGGGTTTAAACTACATTGTCTGCAGAGTTCAAAGTTGTTTCCTTTCGTCTAAAAAAACTCACCCAGCTGTTTTTTATCTTAAATTCCTGCCACTATCAAAGAAGTGTTTTCATTGGCCAACCGATGTTATTTCTAGAAGTTGAGCTAGTTAGGAACGGAGCTAAGTAAGAAAATATGCTTTATTCATCAAAGGTCTACCCTCTGTGACTCGACTTGGCACACTGAGAAAATTAATAGAGAGGTTTCATCAGGTTCTAATGGGAACAGTGGATCTACTGTGTGTCATCATGCCATAAATTAGGTCCTCAATCTTTTAAAGCAAATAATTGACTACAACTGACACCGATAAGGAAAACACGAGGCAGAATGAATCGGAAGAGGCACAAATTAAGCAATAAATAAACAAACATAGCACAAATGCAATACGTGGGGAAGAGGAATGTTTTGAAAACTGCCATCCATCAATAAACATCCTGCACAGAGGCAGGTGCTGGGCAGCAGTGCTGTGAGAGCAGGGCTTGTTCGGCTTCCACTGACAAATGTACACACCCATGGACATGTGTGTGTGTAAATACACACAGCACACACACAGCAACTCCACACCACAAACTCTTCATGTTCAGGGCTAAACAAAGGGAATAAAAAGACTGCCTCCAGCATAGTGGCAGCCTTTTGTGTTAAAATATGAAAGGAACAAAGAAAGGGTGTGACACGATGGCCCTGTGCCGAGCAATGAATCTCACTTTTCTGGAAGCTCTCTGCCTTTTTGGGTGGTTTCAAGCAGTGGCTGAAGGTCTCTTTCACACACCAGAGCCACAGTCTCACTCTGCTGGGAACAGGCTGAAGCCTCTCCTAAAATCCCAGAATCCCAGAATGGTTTGGGTTGGAAGGGACCTTAAAGACCATCTGGTTCCACATGGGCAGGGACAATGAACTCATGGACAAGGCTGCATCCCAACTCCTGCAGGGAAAGTTCCCTACATCCTCAGGCTGGTCTGGAGTCACAGCCAAGCAGCAAAAAGCTTCTCTTGGCCAAGCTCTTATCTCAGAGCTGCTCTCTCAGCCCTTCCCAGCACACCCAGAGTGGGGAGGGAACTGGCACTGATTTGAACCAGGAGCCCAGGGCAGGGGAAGCTGCCAAAGCTGGGACTGCGCAGTGAGCAGAGGGTCTGCAGGTGAACCACTCTGGTTTGTGCGTCCCACTCTGGATTTTGGCCCCTGACCCCCCAGGAGTTTCTTTCCTTAGTTCATCTTTCTGCTCTTTCTGCATTCAGGAATACAACTTGTTTTTATGATGTAGCAAATGGGAAAACAGAGAAGCTGGGCACCCTACAGCTGGTCCAGTAATGTCCCAATGTTTTCAATCTATTCATGACTCAGTTGTCCCAGACTGATGCATTTGATAGCTCCCAGAGTGCAGATCATTCCTCTCAGGCCCAGCAGCTGGCAGTCCATGCCACAACTCTGTAACTGTGTCCCTGTAATGTACAGAACATATGGGGCTGACTGTACCAACTGTGTACACATTGTGCACTCCGCACTCAAATGGAGTTTTACACATTCCCAATTCACATTTAACGTTGTGTGGGATAAACCAGTAAATCATTTGCCCTGGGAAGAAGAACAATACCAGCTAATTTATCTAGCTAATCAGAAGCACATTATTTTTGTTGTGTTTGTTTTCACTGGAATCTTGAGCTTGAAAATATTTTGGGTGGTCTCTGTTCTGAATTTGCTCCCCTCCCCTTTGCAAAATCTAGTGTTTCAGAGTAACCTCTATTTGTCTTATCTGTTCCACACAAATGGAAAAAAAAACAGTGATTCAATCTCTTGACATATGTTTAGGGACTGCTCATAGAAGGTTAGCTCTGTGTACAGCTCAGGAGGAAAACCTATAACTGGATTCTCCAAAGGGGGAAAGTTCAAGAATGGAAATAAATCAAGATGAAGAACAAAAAGAAAATACACTGTCAATTTATTCAAACACCTTCTGGCATGCAGCAAGAAAAATAGCCCCAGTGCCCCCATCATTATTTAATGCAATTCTCTTTTTCCAGGTCACAGTAATACATGTTCCAACCTCCATCAGAAAATTAAACACAAAGCTGGCCAGAAACAGGATTCATACAGCTCCAAGGGAATGTCTCCCCTAATTCCCAAGTGCCTTAGAAATTTAAGTCAAATTTTCGAAGTCCCAAAGCAACATTTAGGCCCAATTTCAGCGCTTAAGTTTCATGCCTTTAAATATCTTTTTGCATTTGGCTTAGACCAGCAAGTGCATTGGGCTGTAGCTACACAAACTTCTTAAATTTTTAATAGGAGAGCTGTGCCTCTCCACAGCAGCTCATCTGATGAGCAACAGGAACTAGGCCTAGGAAATGCAATGCAGCAAAACCCAATAATTTCAAAAATATGTTGCCAGTGCCTGTGAGAGATGGTCCAGAGCCCTGGATGGGAGGTGAGCTGAGGACAGAGAGTGTGAGCAGCAAAAATCCTGGCTCTGCCCAATGCACAGAGCAGTTCCTTCAGTGCTATTTCAGGGTTTCTCTGTCCCTCCCAGACCCAGAGACCCTTCGTCATTTCAAGGATGGATAGATGGCAATTGGGGGTTTTGAGGTTTGGGGATGAATAACAGCAGCAAGCGCCATCCAAGAGATTTGAATTTCAAATCCATGGAGGAGCTGGAGGGCAGCCCTTGGTGGGTGGCTGGGCAGAGCTGCTGTGCTGCAAATATTGTGTGTGTTCCTGCTAAGTGCACTCACTTGGGCAGCAGAGCAGCCTCGCTCAGCACAGCAGATTAGAGCAGCCTGCACCTCCACTGGGTGCTTCAAAATTCCATGGGAAGAGAACAAATGTTTTCCTTATGGAAAAAATATAAGTATTGTCTAAATTTGGTGTGGATGCACTATTCTAAGGTTTTCTCTTCTTCCTCATGGGCAATAAAGATAAGCTGAATTCTTCTTGCTCTTTCTAATCTTTGTTTTGGTACTGGGTGCTGCAAAGGTTCAGCCAATCCCGTTAGGGGTGGATGGCTGTCAACCAATGACTGCTGGATTATTAATGCCTATATAAGAAGAGAATTTTTTTAATAAAGCTCACTTGCCATTTCTGTCGGTGTCCTGTCTGCCTGGATTACCTACGAGCTTCCTGCAATAATTTGGAATAATTATTCATAAGGATTGTGTACATCTGAGCCCCATAAACACCCTCAGAGACCTGGAACTTCCTGGGAGCTTTTCTGAGCACTGAGGCCACGAAAAGGAGACACACACACACACACTCTGGAGCAGTGATGCTCTCCCAGGTCGCAGTTCCTGTGGTCCAGCTCAGCCTCAACAGCCAAGAGACTGCTCCAGCTGCAGACAGACAGCATTTCTGAGATCACTGCCCACTGGGCAGGGAGCAGAGCACTGCCCTGGGCTTGGGCAATCCATGTCAGAGAAACCATCAAACAGTCAGCTCAGAATAAACATTTCATCCTCTTGGTGCCACAGCCCTCCCAACACACCACAGGGTCATTAAGTGCCTATTTCCAAGCATTGGAACACCAGACAACATGGACAATCAAACCCTGACAAGATTATAATGATGACATCTCATTGGCTTTGCTGATATTGCCTCATGCTCTGCAAACTCTGCAGGCTGCATTTATGGGGGGAAATGGAGCTGAGCCCTTTTTGAGCTACAGAGGTGAACCATTGGTTGTTTTTAGAAGCTCAAAGACATGAGCAGCTCTTCAGCTTCAAGTTCAGAGCACCTCAGGGAGGAGGTGTGATGTGTCAGGGCTCTGCTGGGCTAACTGAGTTTGGCACTGCTTTCCTCTGTGGCAAAGCCTGGCCTTAACAGCACAGACTTCAGCAAAATCCTTCGGCTTAATCACTCCCAAACACAGTAAATATTTCCAAAGGGTTGAACGATATAAAAGCAAACAGGACAGACAAAATCCTGCTGTTCTGAAGACAATTTTAGAGATGTTTTGTGTCCAAAGAGACCCTTCTGAATATTGTCAGACCTCCAGAATGTTCTCATTAATCCTGCTACTGCAGGACCTGTGAGCTGTGGTCAAGTGCTTTGATCTACTGTGCAAAGACATGAAGACACAGCCCAGCCTGAGGCAGGCTGCAATTAAACCAAGATAAGAGACAATTTAGGGACACAGGGCAGTCAAGGTGACTGTGATCATCCAGCCAAGCTGTGCCTCAGTATAAACTTTGGATATTAGACTCAACAACAACAGTGGAAAAGATTGGACCAACTCCTTGCGGAATCAGAGCAGCTCTGGAGCTGACATGGGGCGGGAAGGGGAAGGAGGAATCAGAGAGGACTCCATGGAAGAGAATTCTCCTCAGGAGGAAAGGGAGCACCACCAGCCTTTGATTATAGCAAGGAGAAATCTGGAAAGATATCAGAGCAACACAGGGATAACCCCTCTCTCCCCTGTGCCACACACTGGTTTATCCTGCCTGCAGCCTTAAGGACTAATTAATGCTGCCCTGGGTCTGCTCGTCCCAGAAGATATCAAACAAAATGCCAGTCCTCAAATGGAAATGTTTTAATGGCTTGAGTTTCCATTGTGTGAGCATAAAGTAAATATGCTTATTTTCTTTTGTATGTAGCAGGAAACATATGGAAGTTGAATTATATTTGTCCCAGCCTGCCAGTATTTTAAATTTATAGAACCCAAATCCTTTGAGGAGTGTCATAAATGTACACACACTCTCAAGTGCTAAGGCTTGCACTGGGATCTTTGGGGCAGTGGATCCATGTGCTAAAGCACATTTGTGCAAGCAGCCCTTAGAAGCCAAAGCAGGGTCACATTCTGAGGCCAGGTTTACCCAGACCAGGCTCAAATCAGAAGCTCCTGACTCCACCCCATCAGGGTTCCTCAGAGAACATCTCGTCTGAGGTCCTGTCAGCACTGACAGCACAAAATTCTTTACTTCAGCAGGGTACATCACCCTGGCTGCAACAAGAACACTTTCCAGGCTGTGTTATCTGTTAGGGCACAAACATTTCTCAGCTGGTCTTTTGTCTGATGCTAAAATTTAGCCCTAAGAAGAACCAGCCACTGCCCAGTCTGTCCTAGAGCAACACAGTAGTTTATGCCAACAGTGTTTTTAAACTTCTTGAAGCGGGAAAATTTCCTGCTTCAAAGTGTTTCACGTTTTCATTAGAGCTGTTTTACTTTATTCAGTGCCATCCCATGCAAAACAAATTGATTTGTACGTGGAATTAACTTTTGTTTATCAGCAATATCCCCTGTTAGAGTTCATCAACAGCAGCATTACAAGTTACACCTATTCCTATCCCATTAAAGCTTGAGTCTAATATTCTTCCTCACAAGTTAACACCAAATGCTGCACATCCTGACATCCCGCAGGACATCAGAAAGGCGATGTCTGAGCTGGGGAGCTGCAGCAGGACTGAAGTTGTGTGCGGCACTGGAAGGTGACCCTGCATGTCCTGGCGTGGGATGATCCGCAGGGTGTGCAGGACCTGCATCCATCCCCACCTTCCCACCTTGCGCCGGCTTAGCAGAAGGTGGCACTGTTGGATCCAGCATCGCCTGCAGCCTGGCCCAGCCTCCCCAAGCAGCAGCTGCCAGCACAAATGCAGCCTTAATAATGACAAATTACACATCCGCCGCTCAATTAGCCATCATTCATGTCGGGAGCCGTCCCCGTCAGGTGGCTGCGGCCAAAAGCCTTCATTCTGGAATTGCTGCTTTGCTGCAAACACCTGAATCCCTGGCGCAGGGCTGGGGACACAGGATACACAGGCTCGTGCCAAGCACATGCCCTGGGCACAGTGCTGGGCACAGTGCGAGGAGCTTTTCCAGCAGAAATCTGGGGAATTACAGGATAATAACCTCAGTCTGTGTCCAGAGGGACATTTCCAGCCCCTGGATATGTCACAGGAAATGAGAGATGCTGCGTTAGACAGTGACTGACCCCGTGAGTGCTGAGCACCAGGAGGAGAAGAGCTTACGGAGTTTAGTCAAAGCAGAAGTGCTGCAGCCTCTCCAAGGCTCAGACCCAGCTCAGATCAGTTTTGCCCACACTGCAGGGAGCAGACAGACGTGTGTGTGCTCTGCCTGTGCAGCAGCTCCGGCCTGGGAAGTCTGGGACTGCACTGAAAGATGCCTCACCTCGGGGAATTAGCCCTGTACAGGGGAAAATGCATTATTTTGGCCACAGCCTAAAATCTGCCTGTCCCAACTGCTTCAGACACCTTTGCACAAGGTGAAGCATGCAATCCTAAGGCAGCAGATGCAGGAGCACCTTCAGAAAATGACACACAAGTTCCTGAGTGAATTGAGCCTTCTAACTGCAAATGGAGCTGTGTTTGGGTATTCCCCAAACCCCGAGCCCAGAGATCTCAGCACTGGCACACTCAGTCCCCAAACCCACACAGGATCCAGGCTTTGCACAGAGTCCTGAGCGTTTCCCTTCCACCCCAGGACAGCAGGGCCAGGTGGGGAACTTCTGCCTCGCAGCACATCACTCAGAGCCAGGAGCAGCTTGCGAGCGCCGCTCACCCACTGCTCTCCAGCCCGGTGGAAATCCTGCAGGAAATCTCTGCTCCTGGGTGACAGGCAAACAGTCTGGCTCCGAAAGGAAACACAACACCAGCTGATTCGGGGCTTTTTAGCATATGAATGTGTAAATTTGCTGTGACAGGTGGGACGTTTCAATGACTTTCAATAGAGAGCCAACTGCTCCTCGGTTATCATTAGAAATTTCTCACTGAAATGCCAATGACTGGTGCCCCATGCTGGGTAATGGGGCTCTGAATTAGTTTTTTAAAAGAGAGAGTGAGAGCAACTAAAGGCAATATCCCTGCTGGGGGATTGCCTGATCTGAGCTACAACTAGCAAAATATTTGTTCATGCAAATGTTTCCTGCCATGAACAGCTTAACAATTTCATGCAGGAAAATAAACAACAAATAATGGAAAGCACATGAGGCAAATAGAAATATTTGGAATCATCCTAATTACAGAAATCTTCACTGTATGGAAAGAGCCAGAGTCCAGCAGCCCAGCAATGACCTCAGTCTGTACCTGAGCCAGGGCAGGAAGTCTTAGGAGGAGATTTCCAAGGCAGTTTAGCTCTTACACCTCTCTGCCAGAGATTTGGGGTGTTCAAAATGCAGCAGCTCTTTCAGCAGCTGCTGCTGGAGCCTTGCTAGCAGAGCTTGGGGATCTCTTCTCATGTCTCCCCACCTGGACAGTACCCATAGCAGTCCTCAGTGGGGATCAGGCTCTGCGGGCAGGGGGCTCAGGGTGCTGCCCACCACCCCAGAGGGACATTCCTGGCTTTAGAAAATCTCCAAAGCACTGCCCAGCTCCCAAAGCCCACGTGCAGACTGACCTCAGCATCATCAGCCTGACCTCAGCATCGTCAGACTGACCTCAGCATCATCAGCCTGACCTCAGCATCACCCACTGCAGGTTTGACAGGATGAGAAGAAATGGTTGCACCAGGGGAGGTTTAGATTGGATATTAGGGGAAAAAAATCACAAATAGGGTTGTAAAAGACTGGAAAAGGCAGCCTAAAGAAGCAGTGGGTTCACCATCCCTGGAAGTGTTCAAAAAACATGTGGATGTGGCCCTCGAGGACATGGGTAGTGGTGAACGTGGTGGTGCTGGATTAGGGTTGGACGTGACGATCTTTGAGATCTTTTCAGCCTTCAGGGTTCTGTGATTTGCAAGGATGAGTGGCAAAGGATAATTTCACTAGATGGGCATCCTGGAAAATATCAGTAAGACAGGGGACACATTTTAAGGACCTTTTTGGTGGCTCCTGTCCAAAAGCTAGCACACAGAGCCTGTATATTTTTACTCTCCTGGAATAATACAGAAAAAGTTCCCATCTGTCTCCTCCAGCTCTGTTCCCCTTCCAAGATGAGTAACAACACATCACCACCTGATTTTGCCCAGCCACAAAGACAAAATGGTCCAGCAGTCTGAGCAGCAGTTCAGGATGATTTAAATCCTCAGCGGGTCACACACATCCCCCTCCACCTCAGGCCCCCTCCACTGCCTACTTCAATCAGTGTTTTGATTTGTTTTATTAAAATAAACACAGAGGTGCTCAGAAACGGAAAAAAAAAAATAATACTCAACTACAGACACATGTACTGATATAGGAGACTTGCAACGCAAGCTGGAAGAAAAGGGATTTTTTCCTTCTCCAGCAAGCAGAACCTGTATTCCATAGACAGATGGGAATGTTCTTAAAACTAGAAAAACACTGTTTGCTCTGACCCACCAGTCATGCTCACTGAACCACTGTCATGCTCTACATGCACTAAGTGCTCCACCAAGGGAAACCAAACAAATGAATTCGAAAAGATTAACAACTCCAAAGCTAAAAGATGTGGAGCCTTTCATGTTTCTCTCTCCAGGATATCTGGGACATTTGTTGTGAACACGAGTACACTGCACATGATTGCAATTTATTGAATTAAACCCAGAGTAGTTGCTGTTGCATAAAGTAGCACTTTCCTCCCTTATCTAATGCAGATGAAATTTTGAACTTCAATGCCAATCTGCATACCGTGTTCCGTTACAAATACATCGAGCAAATTAAATGAAGTTCATCTGGATATTTTTTTGAGTTTGGTTTTTGAGGTTATGAACAGGGCTTCGGGCAGCTGCTGCAATCAGTCTGTGACTGAAATGTTGGTTTCATGGTGGCTGAGGACCTAAGAGAAACAGCAAATGCTGAACATGGGGGAGAGAGAGGAATCCTGTTTAATCATCTTACATTTCCTCTTTCTTTGTTTGTTTATTTGGCCTGAAAAAGTAACTTTTCTAAGAAGGGATTAAAACCTGCAGCCATTTTGCTGCAAGGGCCTTTGGTTTCAACTCACAGAAGGACATAGTCAGAGGATTAATTTTGCTTAACAATCAGTTTGAAAAGTTGCCTTTAGACAAGACAGAGTGCGTTTAGCTTTGAAGTCGGATGTTTGCTCCAGCTGGAGTCTAAAGAGAGTTTCGGGGAGCACATTCCCACCTTGGCTTTGCCCGTGGAGGAGGATTTCCAGCAGAGACTCCTCAGCCACAAACCCCTGCGTGCACCACAGCCCCTAAGGAGAGTCACAGTGAATGAGCACAAGCTCCTGACACACAGCAAAGCTGCCCTGGGTGTTCATGGACTCCCAGCGTGGCATTTGCTGCTCAGGGCTCACAAACAGCACATTAATTTAGAGGGGAGAGCTCATTAATACGGGCAGGGCTGTGGAACATCCAGCACCCAGCACAGAGGATGCTGTAGAGATGCTCACCCAAACCCATCAGGGCTCACATCACTCCTTAGAGAGTCTATTTTATATCCAGGGCTTTATGAGAGCTTTCAAGGTCTGTTCTTCTTGCTCCTCACCCAAAGCCCCCCAAAATGTACCAGCTACCAAAAGCATGACTTCAAAGCTGAAGAAAATAGAGTAAGCAAACATCTAAAAGCCCAAATGGAGGCAGATGACTTTCCCCAGTGCTGCAGGAAGTGTCACTTTACAATACCGAAGACTGTGGAGGTGATGACATTCACACTCAGAGCAGAATTTCACTTCCAGCCCAGCTAAGAAGCAGCTGAGAAGCTCACAGCTCTGCTCCAAGGTGGCTCTTGAAGTCTCCTGCATTTCTTTGCACTTCCCTGACAACAGCACCCTGTGCCTCTCTCACAACCCTGAAAATTGTGAAATCAGAGTTATTAGATACGTTACCCAAGGCAGGGTGCAAAATAACCCCGAGCCCTTTGTCTTACATCTTCAAAACTATTTTGCTCAGCTTTATTTCCTTACCAAAAGTATGAAAAAAAAAAAAAAAAAGAAAGCCACTGAAAGATTTTAGAAACCCTTTTCATGAGGAGAGGAGGAACATGAATGCCCTTTAATCTTCCATGGTCTGTGTGTGTTATCAGCAAGCTTGATTTGTATTTTCCAAGGGACATGTAGGGACCACCAAAGCCAAAGGAGACCCATCCCTGTGAGGAGAGAGAGGCCACGGAGGCAGAGCAGAGGTGACCGAGGGATGGAGATGGTCCTGAGGCATCTCATGGCTGTGGTGATTTCTCCTGCAGGCTCAGCCAACATGCACAGGTTGGGTTTACCCCAGGGCAGGGAAAGGCTTCCCTGTTCACCTCTGCTCATCCCACAGCTCCAGCTTGCCAGCCACAGCCACACAATCACCACAGCCATGTGATGGTCTCGCAGGGATGGGTCTCCTTTGGCTTTGGTGGTCCCTACGTGTCCCGTGCAAAATTCCAATCAAGCTTGCTGTTAACACACACAGGCCATGGAAGATTAAAGGACACTCATGTTCCTCCTCTCCACATGAAAAGGGTTTGGAACTCTTTCAGTGGCTATTTTTTTTTTTTTTTCATTCCAGAGAAAGGTCTCCACTGCAGGGATGGGGACTGGCATCAGTCTGTGCCTGGGCCCGACTGGGAAGGCAGGAAGGGAATTGTTCTGTGTGACAGAAGGGAACTGGGACAAAAACCCCCGTGGAGGGAACACTGACACATTTTATCCCAAAAGCACAAGGGCTGCTGCTATTGCAGGGTGATCACATCCACAGCTTAGCCCCTGCTTTACCCCCACCCTGAGATGAAGTGGCCATATTAATAAAACCTTTTCTGAGTGCTTTCCAGAGTTTAATGCCATTCGAGATGCCCTATAGAAATCCTTAAACTGGGGGGACAATAAAACCTTTTCTAAGTGCCTTCCGCAGTTTAATGCCATTTTAGATGTCCTATAGAAATCCTTAAATTGGGGGGACAATAAAACGTTTTCTGAGTGCTTTCCAGAGTTTAATGCCATTCTAGGTGTCCTGTAAAAGTCCTTGCACACACAAATTGGAAAGAACTACTTTCCCAATGAGCAGTCCCCCAAATAAAGTGGGGGAACACACACCCTGGGTGGATGCAAAGAGCCTCAGCCTTCAGCTCCCTCTTCCAGGGCTCCAATCTTTCAGCTGTGCCTTGCCACAGGCAAACTGACTGCACTCAGGAGGGTTTTATTGATGTGAATTTCCTCACATATTAAGGTTCCCCACATTTGGGTTGAAAAATTGGCAATCCTTCCAAGAAAAGTATTAAATAAGGCTAAGGAAACAAGCAATGCCTAATGTGAAATCTGCCAAGTAATATGAGATGGAGATGGTGAGAAGTTTTCCAGCAGGACATTCTTCCAGGAGGAAATTTGGTTTCCTTGAATCCAAAATGTTTGCAGAAATGTGTCAGTTTCAGTGACACCGTGTTTTGAAAAATGCTGGAATAGAGCTTAGGTTGAGATTGAACACTCAGACTTCCTTCGAGTGGAACTTTTCTGTTTTGAAATGCGCTTTTTCAATCCTTTTAATCTCATGTTACACAATGTAAAACAGAAAAATCCATTTCAGACCAAAATTATATTAAACTGAAAAGTTGCTCTTGTATTAAAGTAACGCCTACCCCCAAAAGCTCATGCCACAAGAATCCAAAACTGTGTTACACTCGCATTTTGGAATAGAAAGTGATCTGAAAGCACAGTGAACTCCTGTGAAATGGAGTCCTCTGCTCCAACACAGCTTTGTGGCTTTGCTTAAATTCACAACTGGAGCAAAATGTACAGTGGGGAATGGTCGGGCTGGTCTGAAATCCTAATAAAACTGTCAATTTATGGATATGATATCTAAGTGACAATGCTAGAGGGTTAATTACAGAAGATATGCTAATGCTGCATTGAGATGCTGGAGGTCTGGAAGGACCTTGAGACATTTCTACCCCATTTCTGCTGGCTCTGACCTCAGAGAACTGGTGAGCAAACAGAGGGCTGTGTCCTTGAACTTACCCAGAGATTCCATGGGAATGTGCAGAAGCGATGAGAGTGGAGAAAGCAGAGAGAACACAGCAGATTTTAACAAGGAGCCCTCAACCAGAACAACCTGGGATAAAGGACACCCACCCAAACAGACCAAATCATTTTTCTTGATAAATCTGAGAGATGCTCAGCTGCAAAGGGAAGGAACATAGGGAAGAAGCCTTTTTAAAGTTATCCAGAAAGCAGACCCCTGAACTTTCTATTGAAACTTGCATAATTGAAGGTGGAAGAGGGAAGTGTAAAATCTCTCCCATTTTCAAGCTGGTCAGGTTAAAACTGCCACGGGCTGACACAGGTGTACAAAACCTCCATCAAAAGTGGTTTGCACAGGAGGAATCAGAGACACCAGAGCAGCTGCTCATCCCCACAGTCCCTCCCTGCAATGAGATGGTCAGACAAGAGAAATACGTGAAATACCCCCAGCCAGCAGCTCTCCCTGAACAGCTGAGCCTGAGCAAAGGCCCAGGCTGGAACACAATTCCTTTAATGAACCAGTTCCTAACAGCAAACCAGAGAGCTTTCCCTGCGTTCAGCCTCAGCTTCCATACCTTCCAGAACCTGGAACGACTGAATAACAAGCTGCAAAACCTTTTCTAAGGTGTTTCAGAGCTGATGAAACTTTCTGCAGGTAACAGGGAAAGAAATGTGCTTTCCTAATGTGAACTACCAGCAGTAAAAAGATGGATGAAAAATCACAAGGGCAAGCTGCAAAGCTGCCAAGCTGCTGAAGGGCCTTTAGGTTTTGGAGGGTGAGCAAGACTTAGATGAAATAACAGCAGCAAGTGAGCTGAAATGGCTATCAGAGCTAATCACATCCGTTCTTCTTCCCTAATAATTCACAGCTGAATAGAGGGCTCTGTGGAAGTATTGGATAAGCCAGTATTTTGTGCAGTGCCACTTTTAACAACTGCCTGGGAGTGATTATTTATGTGCGAGTGCCAAAGAATTTGACATGACAGATTAGAAAGTAAAAACGCTGCTCTCAAGGAAATCGCCAGAAATGTGAAGGAATGTATTGGATTTCAATGGAGCAACTGTGCACTGACATTATTGTTTCACAGGCACCAACCTTTCACATTTGTTTCTTTTAAAAGAGCTCAAGGTAAGAAAATGTTGTGGGGGGAGTGGCTGAAATCATAAACGCCCAACAAAGGAAGGAGCAGAAATGTTCATATTCTGCTGTCCAATCTCTTCTATGTTTGTTGGAAGAGTCTTCCCCCACCAAGCCCAGCTCCTACTTATTTGGAGATCCTGATGTTCATCCAGGCCCAGTTTAGCTATCAAGAAATGAGCTTCAAAGAAAATCAGCCCTTTTAAAGTGGTTTGGGGCTTTTTTCCTCCCAGCATCTTTTATGACATTTTCACTTCCTTCAGCTTTTCAGCTTTTGAATTTAAACAAGCATGAAATCTTTGCTCTGTTGGAGCCAATGGCAGCATTCCCACTTATTTGGATCATCCCATAATTTCATGCTATATATTTTGCTCAAAATTTACCGCAATCAAAGCTCCTTTGTTGCTCCAGTGAGCAGTAGACTGTTTCCAGATTTTGGCACTCCTAACATGACAATAAAGAGCAACAAAATCGGAGTAATCCTAGGAAGGAAGGTGGTGCTTGAGCAGAGAGATACTCTTCGGAGGATTGGGAGGAGGAAAAGTGATACAGGTGTGAGAACAGCGCGTGGAGGGAGCGGTGGAGCTGAGGAGCAGAGGATTTTGGGGCTGGAGAGCAACAGTGTTGAGGGGACTTGTCCTGGTGTTTGAGAAGGAAAACACACCAAGGGAAGGGACAGTGAAGAGTCCCACGCCCAGAGCAGCAAAAAATTGGGAAAATTGGACAAAACTTGTGACTGAGAGGCACAGCCCGCCCCAGTTTGCTCACGGGGTAGCAGAGTCCCCAAGCACTGAGTAAATCCTGGGAGAACATCACATCACCCAGGTTATGCAGCTCACCTCTAACACAGCTCATTATATTCCACATAATCAACTAATTGTTAGTTAGAAGTTGTCTAAATAACAGACCCAGCACTCCAATTCAGGTAAAATAATCCTGGGCTCTTCCAGCAGTCACCTCTTGATTTCAGTTGGAATAAGCCACAGTCCAACAGCCCAAGCTGGCAGGGTTTGGTTTCAATTACATGTTTAAAGTCAAGCACATTCTCATGACCAAAGTACATTTTAATAAATATATTCCCTTAAATGTCCAGCAAGGCTCATGGTAATCTACTTAAGCATTATTTTCTGGAAGGTTTAAGATTCCTATAAGCTGAATTACATGTGGAAAGTTACATTAATGTGTCTTCACATAAACTCAAAGTTTATTGGTTTATTATTATAGAAAAACCATAAAAAGATTTGTCTGAAGCCATTGGCTGTTGTGCTACACATCTGGTGGAATGTTAGTTATTACAATAACTCCTTCAGCGCCCTCAAATGAAGCCCTGGGCTAAAAATGAAAATAAGTAATACGATAATACTGTAAAAAGATGTTATGGAATCATACAGAAATACTGAGCCAAATCCAGCTGTCAAGGGGGAAAAGAAATCCTGGCTGAGTTTTTAAAATAGCATTAAATCAGGCAGGAAAAAAGGTCAAAAGCCTCATGACCAAAGCCACAGACTCAGCCAAATCCGGGGTGCTGCTGTAGCATCCTGGCAAGAGCAGCACAAGGATCCTCGGAGTTTCTATTCCCAGAACCAATGAAAGGCTGCCCAGAAACACTGGCTAAGTTTAATTCTGGTCCCAGATGAGGTCTGAGGGCAGGAAAGAGGCAGCAGGAGTTGAGAGAGGTGAAGATGGGCAGGAGCAGCTGAGCATGGGAAGTGCCAGGAGGGTGGGAGAGGAGCAGCACTGAGGCTGCTCAGCAGCACCGGCAGAGCTCAGCCCAAATCCTGGGCTGGGACATGGCTACAGAGCCCTGGGGGGACAATCTGGGTGCCACGGTGGTTTTCCTCGTGAAGGGTTTGGGAGAGGCCAGTGAGGTTTGAGCAGCTGGAGGCACTGGGGTGTGATCAGGGACTGAGGAGGAAGGGCTGAGGAAGCCACGAGGAGCCAGAGGTGTTTCAGGAAGGTCAGACAGGGGAGTCCCTGTCCTGTTTGCTCTTCCTTTCCCCTCTCCAGCTGTCCCCTCACACCATCCCTCGGCAGGATCAGTCCTTCCCACAGCCCAGGAGCCACCCCAGGGCAGCCTGGAGCAGGGAAAGGCTGCGGAGCAGGGAAAGCACAGGAGGGACACAGATTGGAGTCCTCAACAAGTGATCCTCACCACCTCAAGCAGAGGCAAACCTGCAGCCTGTCACCCTTGGGTGCTGCCTGCAGCTCTTGTAACCTCTGTCAGGGCAACATCCATTTTCTGGGGAAGAAGAAACGCAGACAGGACCTGAAATGCAGTGGCAGAACTGGAAATAGCCTAGAATACTTTTCCTTCTGCAAATGGGCCAGACTGGTTCCAGCAACCAGCCTCTCCATTTGTATTTACTGCCACATTTACCATGGGAGTTATTGGAGCAATATTTCTTCTCTGCTCAGCACTGGGTGCTGTGGTCCGGGTGCTGCTGCACAGCTTTCCTCACCCTCAGCTGAGGCAATTCCAACCCTGAGTTTGCCTCCTCTGGGAAACTAATCTAGGGACAATAAATCTGAGGTTATGGCAGGGAATGAACCGAAAATAATTCACTGAGGCAACATTCTTCATATATATTAATCTTATTGCTTTATCTAAATCGTAAAACTCGTTTGTGCCACTCACCTAAACATCCATCTTCTCCAGATGTTTGATTTTTCCTACCAGTGGCACATTTCATCTGTCTCTAATAACTCTGCTGAGACCTTTCTTTTTCTGGATAAAGCTCAGTAATATTGTTGGCTTAGCAAAATGTCACCCGCTAATTAATAATGAAACTAGGTAGAGGAAATAAAATTTATAGTCTTATTCTGAAAATCACTGAATAACCAACCAATCAGTTTAAAAGGGCACTTTAGAAATGTGCTTTGTCTAGTCTAGACTTATCTCTCAAAAAGAAAAAAAATCAGGAAAAGTAGTTAGGGATAAATAAGCTAACCAGAAACATCTGCCTTTAATATTCCATTTTGACGTCAGTGAATCTTTATTGGCTTCTCAAAATAGTCTAAAGTTTTGTGAAACAAGCAGCAAACAAAACATACTGTTTTCCAGCTTTTAAAAGATTTTTCCACTGATGATAAAAGTAGAAATCCTCACTAATTCATTTTTTTAAAATGTCTTTTTATTGCATCCATAGCAAAACTCAGACCAGGGTTATCCTGGTTCACATAATCTGAATGCTGCTTGCAAATGTCATTAAAGCTACTCACAGCCTACACAGGGTAAATAAAAATTAGTTTTGCTTTGGCTGTTTGGGTGCACCAGGGTGAACCTATCAGGAGTAGTTACACTCTGAATGTGAATTCCTGGGTACCTCTCCCACACTGCTGATCATTGCAGATGCTCTCCTTTTTCCAGAATAAAAAGGCACAGGAGTGCGGTGGAGCCAAAATTTCACTTCTCACCGCTTTGGCCATCTGTGCTTTGATCCTTGTATTGTCACAGACAATTCTCCGAAATTATCTCTTCAGCTCCTGACACCTCAGGCACAGAGAAGCCACTCAGTCTGCTCTTCCCTTCTGCATAAACATTCCAGCCTGGAAACCTCTTCCTATCATTTGGGGCATCTTTTACAGAGAAATGCCCTCTCCCCTAGGCACTGAGCAGAAAGCAGAAGACATTTGTGCAAGCCACAACAGAAAGTTTAATGGCATTCCAAGGCTGATGCACTTCTAGGAGTGATGATGTGGCAACAACAGCCCTGCCACAACTAGAAGTGATGTGAAGAAATGTAACTGCTCTCTAAACAAACCCCTTTTGATCCATTTCCCCTTGGACAGAAGCGTGATGTTGTTGTTCTCCCTGGGAATTACGAAATCACTTTCTAAAACTTCAGTTTTCTGTAAACATGGAAAGTGTATTTGCAAGCTAAGGAAACCTCGCGTGAAAATACAGAGATTTTCAGAACTCTTTCACTCTGCAAACACTAATAACTGTGGCAGGTCAATCAAGGAGGCTACGAAAACTTCAGTCTTCTGTTGTAAATATTTTGCATAAATGAATTCCATAATGTAAATTATAAATAACCAGGTTAAGACCATAGAATTTGAATGAATCCTTTCCAGCAGGCAGCATGGGTTGGTTCCAGCAGCCTTAGCTGTGCTTCACTGTGCTGGAACAAGGAGAGCTCCAGTGCTGGCAGTCCCCTGCTCTGAGCTGAGCATCAGCTGTGGACTCACAAACGCCACCAAGAATGGGCACTAATATCAAGATTTAAATATCAGTATTGAAATAGACACTTCTACATCACTTCCCAGTTTCTCTCTTCCTTTACCCACACACTAACCCTTCTCGGTGAAATCTCATTAAACCATAGTTATTTTTGTGCTTTTTACCAACTCTGCTGTGGAGCATTCAGGGATCGGAGCTCTGCCTTCACCATGGAGTTTTAATTTGGTTGCTCAGATTGAGAAATGACAGCCACTGTCATCTTCCACAGCCTCAACTCAGACTGAGAAAAGGATAAAATCCAACAACACAATGTTTTTGGAAGGGCCTGGGATTTCTGCCCAGCAGACCTTGTGTGTGGGTGAAGGACAAACCTGTGCCAGCTCTGCCAGTCCCAAACTGCCCATGCTCAGCACATTTCTAAAGTGCCCTTTTAAACTGATTGGTTGGTTATTCAGTGATTTTCAGAATAAGACTACAAATTTTATTTCCTCTACCTGGTTTCATTATTAATTAGTGGGTGACATTTTGATAACACAGAGGGAGAACAAACCACAAACAATTGCTGGGGTGCCTATAACTCCTCTGCTGTGTCCCACTTGTTCTCCCCAGCCCTGGAGCAGCCTGCAGCCCCCTCCCCTCCCCTCCTCTCCCACCCCTCTGTGCCAGCCCTGCCCATCCGTTCCTACCGAGTCCTTGGGAAACAACACGTGAAGGACCTTCCTTGCTCTGCAGCCTAATTGATGTGTTATTTACTGCCCCTTCTCCACGAGAAGCATGCTGTAAATCCAGCCCAGAGCTGCCAGCCTGCTCTGTGAATAACCAGCAGTGCCCGTTAGAAATGGCAGAACACAGCGAGAAATCCAATAGCACATTACAATTACTGGCAGCCGTGTACACCCCAATCTTTCACCTCCTTGTAGTGCAAACCTTCCATTTCACACATCCCACACGTGCAGAGCCCAGCACTTCCTCTCCCCTAACTGCAGCTTTATTGCTTTGTCCAGAAAGCAAAGAGATATTCCCCTAACAAATCAGTTCTGTGTTTGTTTAAAGCCTACAAGGCCTGTGAATCTCCTTTATCTCACTTAGTCTTTATCTCCCTCAGTCCTTGCTAATGAAAACCATAATAGTCACTGCCTTCCAGATGACCTAGCATGGAAAGTCTTGGAAGACATCAATTTTTTAGTGAACCTGAAGATTAAAGCACCACTGTATCTTAGGTTACGTTCTCCAGTGGGGAGTGCATACCCATCTCCAATTCATTAGGAGTTAATTCCATATTTCAACCCTTCCCATTGATGGAAAACATTTCTAATAATTCCACACACAAACAGTGGAGTCAGACAATATAAATCCTCTGTTTTGGAGTTTCTTCTTCCCCGCGGAATATTCCAAATCTTTTCTGTCATCCTGCGTCTTCCTGATGTTTTTTTAAACTTAAATTCTTCCCAAGGAAATGGTGATCCTTTTGCACTGACAGCCTGTTTAGGTTTTGGAAATTGCTGAGGGTCCTGTGCAAAGTTGCAGTGGCTCAGTTCTCACCAAAGCCAAAAGAGAAGAGCACAAGGCAAAGAGCAGATTGCACCACAAAGAGCAGAATTTATCCCTCAAAGTCTCTGCAGATTTTTCAGACAAGCAGAGGCTGTAAGACGGTGAGAGGGGACGATGAATGAAACTTTAAAATGTATAGAAAAAGCAGCAGAATAAGTGCCCAAAGATAATTTCAGAGAATTATCTTTGACAATACAAGGATCAAAGCACAGATGGCCAAAGTGGTGAGAAGTGAAATTTTGGCTCCACCGCACTCCTGTGCCTTTTTATTCTGGAAAAAGGAGAGCATCTGCAATGATCAGCAGTGTGGGAGAGGTACCCAGGAATTCACATTCAGAGTGTAACTATTCCTGATAGCAAATCACCTTATGGACACTGGGTTTAATAAGTTGATTCTGTAATGAGCCCAAATGTCACCAGTTCAAAGAACCTTCTCCTGTTTAAAAGAGTAAAGACTCTGATCAGCTATTCTATTCACCAAATTGTCTTTAAATCGTAAATGCATATATATATATTTATATATATACACCTACAGATACTGTCATTAAAAACAAGTTGCCAGGGTTTTTTTTTTCCCTCTGCGTTCATTTCATGGATATTATTTTGTCTTAATATTAAAAATGTCTAAAACCACAAAACAATTTAGTTGGTGTGCCTGCCTGCAGTTAGAGGAGAACAGGCCACTTTTAGATAGGTGTGACACCTGTACAGAGCCAAAGGTGATGCAGGAACAGCTTCTTCATTATTGTCTGGCTGAGCCTCCATCTGAAGAGATGAGGAAAAGATCATGAGGGGTGAATATTTAAGGAAGAGAAGAGGAGAAGAAAGAAAAAAGGAAGAAATTTGTATTTTCACATCTCAGCAGGTGTTTTTTACAGGTTGCATCCCCTGGATTTGCTGCATTCCCTTTATGGCAGCATTTTCAGTCTGTAAACTGAAATTTATCAATTAAGCTCTTGGTGTTCAAGTGAAGTTCTTGGTATTTTAACTTCTGGTTAGGCTCTGCCTCTTCACCCTGTGAAGCTGAGAGCAGCTCCTGTCATTTTCTGCTCTGGCACAGACAAATTGATTTAGATATCCCAATTACAGCCCCAATCTTTGTGGATTTTCCTGCCTTCTGGCCCCAGTGCTGGAAGTGCTGCGATGGTGCCAGGAGCCATCATTTTTAGCAAAGTATATTCCTGGCCCTCCTGGTGCTGGGAAAAACTTGAAAACATCTAAAACAAAACAAAAACAAACAAACAAAACCAAAACAAAACAAAAAAATCCACAAAAAAACCTCCAAAAAACCCACCCCGCCCCCCAAAACCAAAAACAAAACAACAAAAAAAACCAAACCACACACACACACAAAAAAAGACTGAAAGCAAGAAGGTGAACAGAAGTAAAAGGGCAAGAGGACAGAAGGAATTTCAGCCTAGGAAATAACTCAAATAACTCTTTTTCCCCTGCCTTTGTTATTTTATTTTTTTTTTTTAGATTTGGATTATTTTTAGACTGTGCACTGCTTGTCCTATATAAATGTAGGCACCTCTGGTCTCTTTGCACTCAGGATGCCCAGAAGCTCCTCTAACAAAAATATTCAATACATATTAATATTATTGGAGAAAATACTAAGGTAAATGTTTGTGCTTCACAAGCACTGGAAATGAAAATATGCTTCTGCATGAGTGGCCAAGCACATCATTCCAATGCAATGCTGCTGAGAACTCGCAAAGCGGTGTGGATTTTGTGTTAGCAGTGAACTGTGGTTAAATAAAGTTCATTTTTTCCTATCATTTAGTCTCAAAAGAGTGAATAAATAGTAATAAGAACTCCAAATCAAAAGATTTTAGGTTAGGCAGGATGCTCATGGTTAGAACTTTGATATGTGCTATTCCAGAAATAAATAAGCGATTTTTTAAAGAAATGTTAAATCCTTAATTATAACATCAACCAATTTTAAACCATGAAGCTTAAAACCTGGGCTTTGAAAACTTAGCGAAACTGAATCTTCTAAAACATTGTCTGGCACCACAGGTAACCCTTTCATTCTTTCCTTTTTTTTTCTTTTTTTAAAATTTTTTCTTGAAGTAGGTGGTACCTTCCATCATTAAATGAAAGAATTTCTCCCTGGAACCTCTAAAGCATGACATTGATGAGACACAGTTAACCTGCACTCCTGTCTGCTGCGGAGCAGGGGAATAAAAGCTTTCTGGTATGTAAGTTCAAAGAAATGGACCTTTTACCAGATTTGAACAGTTGTCTTGGGAATGCAGATTTATGAAAATTGATCCCCTGTCTTTGTCCACGGGAACAATGTGCCTTTCTTCCCCACATTTGCCCCCCGTCTCTTCTACCGAGTCAGAACTTCTTCAGGAAACTTTTTTTAATTAATAGAGGATAGCCTTGCAGCCACAAGGTTATAAGATGTCTCTGAGAAACCTCTCTTCAGATACAGTCAAAGAGAGAGATATTCAGACTTCACATTCAATTTAAAGGAGAGGTCAGAGTTCAAAAGTGTAGTTTGCCCTTGTCATGTTCCATTTGGAATTCAAATAGTCAGAAAAACAAAAGGCGAAATGACACATTGCCGTCACTGGGATTCTCCAGCCTGCTCCAAAACAGGCACAACGGGAAAAGGAAGGACAGTTCTAATGGTGTTTATTGAGATATGTGATATATAATCTCTGCATTCTAAAATACCCAAAATAATCATACCAAAAATATAAGTGTACGCTGACTATGGCTTCAAAATTATCAGCGCTGGGGATAAATTTTAAAATTTTATTTCTATTCTTCCTTAAAGAACCTTTATAGAAACAAAATAACTTTTGATTTTTGGTTTTTTTAAAATGTCATTACACTGTTCTGCTGCTGTACATGAAATTTTCTTGCCACTGCCATTTGGTCTGATTATTCTCTGGGAGAAAATAGTAACGACTTCACTCATTTCTGCCATTTTCCTGAAATAAAACAATGAAAATGAGAAAGGAGCAGATTATGTGCATTACCAAAATGTGAAATATTTTAGGATTTTTTTTCCAAATATTTAATCATACTATTTTTGCTCAAAAGAATTTCACTTTTGGGAAGCACTCCAGAAACATTTTCCTCCTCATCATGCCCCAGTTGTCTCTATGCACAGTCAGAAAGAAGACAAGCTACAGAATGCATTAGCAGCAGCTAGAGAAGCCAAAAGAGCAGCTGAGATAATAAAAAATAGACAAACCTCACTCCTTTTCAAGCATTCTTACCATGTGGAATCTTCTATTTACACAAGTGCACGACTCCTTCGACCATAAATACTTTTCTATAACAATGTAGGGACTGCACAGAACCTGTAAGGACTTACCATTCACTCATTTCTTGTTCACACAGTCACGCACCTTCAGATCTATTTCTGATTGCACTCTTACACAGAGCTCCTGGAGATAACATTTATTTTTTCTCTGACCATGCCAACTTCTGCCAAGCATTCTCCTGAATTCCACAATTCTCGGCACAGGAGTTCCTTGTAAGCTCTGCTGTTGCACAGTTTGAAGGCTAAACTCTAAACCAGGTTGGGTTCTGAGTGTTGGTTCGTTCCCACACCTGCCTCGAGCCCCACTTTGGCTGCCTGATAACTTATTCCAGCTCTTAAACTGCATTTCATTTCACACATTTGTATGCTTGGTCATCTTCACCGCCCAGTGCTGCATTATTGAGCATCCCCTGAAAAAAACCCAAAAATTGTAATATCTAGAGCATGACATGCTGCTGGCTTCTGCTGAAAAAGTTCTGCTGACAGAAAAACAGCTTCTCCCTAGACCAGTCTGAGAAACAATGAATGATTTATTGGACAAACCCAAGATTTTTAGCATAAAGAAGCCTGAGAAGAGCTTGCTGCCTCAGATTCCAGGCAGGAATCCTGCTCAGAGCCATGCTGTACCCTCGGTGAGAGATGAAAACGTGAAGTTCATCACAACAGTCAGACACGACCGGGGAAAAAAGTCACTTCCCTGACATCAAAGAATCAATAAGCAGCACTTATATTTTAAGTTCAGAGCGATCAAAGCAGACAGACAGCATTTTAATGTTTGTTTCCATTTTTAGAGCTCATTTCTTATGCAGAGTTGTTGGGTTGGTGGGTTCTTGGTTTTTTTTGTGCCAGACAAAGTAAGTTGGAGATATTTTCTCACAGCACAAGTTAATGTTCTCAATCTGTTTTTCCTTTCTGGGGTCTGCATGGACAAATTCCACAGCAACATCTGATGATAAGATCAGACAGTGGTAGCAGAGACATTTTTAAATCATATTTACAATATGTCCCCGCTGGGCCAACCAAAGAGCAATCTTTCTTAGAACAATATATATTGGCCTTTTTTTTTTTCTGCTCCATTTAGAGATAATTTTAGCTCCTCAGTGTCATGCAAAATATGCAGGGATTTACTCAGATAAAACTGCTATCAAGGCATTGGGAGCCCTGCCAGGAAAAGAGCAAACAAGGCTCCAAAGAGGAATTCAGCTGGAGAAAGGCTCCAGGATTTGCTCTACTGGGCACAAACCAGTGCGTTTTTAAATGCCTATTTAAAAGACAATGAAAAAATAAAAGGAATAAACAAAAGGCACCAAAATCATTCGTTTCCGAAGTCTAAATTTTTTTCAGACCCACCAAAATTTGCATACATTTACATGTAAAATGAGCTTTCTGCAGCTCTCCTGCCTGGCAGCCCAGCAGGGAGGGGGACCCTCCCTCAGCAGCTCCCCCCATGTCCCAGAGCCTTGCCCCTCCATCCCCAGTGGGGTGGGGAAGCCACGGGCTGGTCCAGGTTGATGTCGTTGAATATTTCTAGTTTTTTACTCTTCATGTATCTGTAACTTGCTGTAGTTCTGTGCTTACAGAGTGCTGAAATCCTCTGTTCCCAGCACTTTTGGCCAAACAAGGCTCTCTGAATACAGATCCAAGGACACATTTGTTTCCCTAGGGCCTGAAAATATGTAAACAACTGTGAGATGGGGGAGCAGGCCTGGGGTGGTGAACATCATCACCTGAGGTGCGATTGGAGAATTAAGGGCCAATCTGCTAATGGGACAGAACTTATGAAAGGTGAAGGGTTCATGACCCAGTGTCCATTTTGGGTGAAGTCCCCAAGGGAGACTTCGCTTGCTGGATTGTACCTTGAAGGCCTCAAATAAATTTGTCCGCATTTTATACTCCTAATTTGTTCTGGCCTCTCTTATAGGCATCACAGGCAGAATCAGTTCCCCTGAGAGGTGTGGGCAGGGGAACAGCCAAATCTCTGCCCTCTCCTCAAAAAGGGTTTGTTTCGTAGCAGAAGGGATCTACATTTGCTTGTTACCCCTCGGCCAACAAAACGAGGTGCTGCTGGACACCAAACAGCAAATCTGTGCAAGATACAGCAGAACTGGAGATATTAATGGAGATATTGATGTTATTGCAAATCCACAGCTGAGTTTGGGTGTGGACAATGAGACATCTGCTGCTGCCTGGACAGCTTCAGTGCAATCGTGTCATACGTGCTCCTGCCTTCTGCTGGGTCCTGCAGGACCAAAATTGGGGAGATCTGCCTCAGAAGGACATGATCTGATGGATTTCCATCCCTGAAAAGTGAGTGACACTTTGCACTGCTGGAGGAAGGATATTGGGCAAAATGGTCCACAAAGCAAAGAAGGAAATCAGCGCAGCAAAGAGGTCACAAGGAAGGAGGAGAAGAATTGGCAACCTGGGCTCAAAATCCTTCATCCTGCCAATGCACCAAACTGGAGAAGGATCTTCACTGATGCCCTTAAACCTTTCCTAAACATCCCTGTGAGATGGAACCACAGCGCAGCTCTTCCCAAAGCAGACACCAAACACCCACCACAGCCCCCCAAACATGCCACAGCTTGTGGGGATCTCAGGGATGAAAGTGATGTAAATATGAGATTATATTATCTGGTATTGTTATTGTAATTCTATGGCCCTGTCTGTATACAGTGACTTAAAACTTTGTAAGCTCTTTCATTGTTTGGCTTTCGCTGCCTTTAAGCGTCTTAGTAAATTTATAATCCCTTTTCTTTAGCTTCTTTTTCTATCTCTTTGCTTGAAGACCTGGCATGCAATGAATCAAAAAAGGGATATTTATACCCATACTGTGAGAATGTTTACAATGTACAGAAAATTCTGTCTGTGGTTTGGTCTTTGTGTATTTTCAGAATAAATGACATTTTTCCAAACGTACTATATTACTGTTGAGTCCACAGAGTCTGTATTTATGTAACTAAAATGCTTTTATTTAGACCTTTGCAACATGCCAAAATCAAAACTATTTTAATGAATGAATCAAAGTAGTGCAGCAAAGAAATCTGTAATGTATTACTGTTTCAAAATACAGATTTCTGTGAAAAGCCTCTCAGATACAAAGAATATGTTTGTTTTACGAAAAGCAATTTTGTTATTTTCATGCCCATTGTTTTAATAACAGAACTTTGATCTTGAAAATATTTTTGCATGAAACATGAATATGGTAATAGCCAAAGTTTCCATTTAGCTGCTGCTTCATGTTCCAAGAATATTGGGTTCCATTACATGTAGCATTTAATAATTTACATATGGCTCCAGGCGACTTTCTTGAGGTCTTGGTGCAGACACTGTTTAAGTTTTCCAAATTTTCATTCAGGTACATGGATTTTCAAGCTTGGGAATATCAATGGCATCACTAAGCACCTGAGATAATTTTCCCCCTGCCATGACCTGCTTTGAAGAACATGAGTGTTACAGGAGAATGTTCCAGTCAGTTCTGCATATATGAAACACTCCGTGAGTTCCCCACACTTTATTTGCAGAGTTCCTTAACAGAGGAACTCAAATCTTTTGTATTAACGTCAGTCTTCTATAAAGTTTTAGAAACAAAGGAAGCAGCTACTAATATCCCATTTCCTTAATTCCCTTCAAAGGATTTTTGTTTTCTGTAATGCTCCAGAAATTATAGATTAAATCTGTCTTATTTTCATGCATTTGCCTCCTTGGATTTACTCACAAGTGTAGGAGCAAATGAGTGAATGAATGAGGCAAATCCCTCCTTCCCACCCACAAACTTTGCCGGGAAAAAAAAGGAAAAAGGAAGATTTTGTAAGTTCGTCTGGCACTTCCAGATGCTGAGCAGCCCTGCCTGAGCACATCTGGATCAACTCTGCCATGCACCTGTGAGGAGAGCAGTGCCCCAGGACTGCCAGGCCGTGATGGATGGAGGCTAAACGGATCCTGATGGATTTATGGAGCATGTGCAAATCATCCCTGGAGCACATTGTATATCACAGCTCCAGCATTTACAGAAGCACACAGAAATGAGCCAGAGGAGGTTCTGGGACTCTGCATCTGCTCCCGGGATGTGAATGGGTCAGGTCAGGGAGGTGCTGGAGCAAGTTTGGAGAAGAGATTCATCGCAGAGAAGTTCAAGATGTGCCACAGGCAGCACTAGGAGCATTCTGAGCCTCCTGGTAGCACCCAAACTCGCTGTAAAAGCAGTTGTATAAACACAGCTACATCAGGGCAGATAGCATCTGCCTCAGGGGGAGACTGATGTTAGGGAGAATGGTGCCCTGGGCTGATACTTATTTCTAATTAAGGAACAATTCTGATAAGCTGAAGCCTTCCCCCCATCCCAAATCGAGTTATGTGTGTGTTCCTCAAGCTTCCACATCTTTCCAGCATCCTTGAGGTGAATGAATAAATCTTACAGATGGTTATGGGCCTCTAATGACACCTCTTGAAAGGAAGCTGAACAGAATAAATTCTTGTTAATCTTGATGGATGGGGGGAAGGAAGGCAGGCAAGAGATAGCCAGGAAAAGCAGGAGCATTAGACACTTCCATTAGCATTAAACATGCCAGCCTGCCCTTGAGAGCTGATTCACATCAGCTCCTCAGAAAAAATAATGGAGCATCTCCAGCATCAGACACGACCTTGCAGCACTGTGGCAACACTGAGCCCTCTAAGAGTGTTCTTTAACCTCCAGTTACAACAGGAGCACCATTAACATCTTAGAGGAATTTTCCAAAATTGGGGAGCTGCTTTCTGCTCTCTCACTCCCCATCAGCGGAGAGGGCACACCCTTGGATTTGCTATGTGCCTGAAAATAATGATAAATTTGCTTCCCGTGTGCAGTCTGCCACGAAGAATCAGAGGATCCCTGTCCACACCCCAGGCAGGACCTGCCCCTGTCCCTCCAGGATTCTCACAGGGATATTTGGCACTCAAATATCTTAGGGGAGCCCAAAGCAAACAAGGTGATTATCATCCATTTCCTCACCCTAGAGAGCTCCGAATCATCTCCTTTTGGCTGTTAATTCCACGTAAGCTTAATCATACAGGCAAACCTGGAAAATTTCTATTGCCTCTGAATAGAAACAGTCTTCTGCAGAACACAGGGCATTTTCATTCAGTAAATATCTGGAATATTTCAGCACAGCTCCTTTTACATTTAAACTCGCTGTCTGGGGCACACACTGCACCGTGCTGTCCCTGCCACGTTCCTCCTGCTCCTCCCTGTCCGGGGGGCTGGGGCACCCCTGCTGCTCCCCACAGCCTGGAGCCCCCAGGAGCAGGATTTGGGACAAACCCTTGGGGTTCCCCACAGCCTGGAGCCCCTAGGAGCAGGATTTGGGACAAACCCTTGGGGTTCCCCACAACCTGGAGCCCCAGGAGCAGGATTTGGAATAAATCCTTGGGGTCCTCCACAGCCTGGAGCCCCTAGGAGCAGGATTTGGGACAAACCCTTGGGGTTCTCCACAGCCTGAAGCCCCAGGAGTAGGATTTGGGATAAATCCTTGGGTTCCCCACAGCCTGGAGCCCCAGGAGCAGCATTTGGGGCTGACCCTTGGGGTTTCCCACAGTCTGGAGCCCCCAGGAGTAGGATTTGGGATAAACCTCGGGGTTCCCCACAGGAGCAGGGATTTGGGGCTGCCCCTTGGGGTTCCCCACTGGTGCAGGGATTTGGGGCTGACCCTGCTGCTCCCCACAGCCTGGAGCCCCCAGAATGGGATTTGGGGCTGACCCTTGGGGTTCCCCACAGCCTGGAGCCCCCCCCCGGAGCAGGATTTGGGGCCAGCCCTTGGGTTCCCCACAGGAGCAGGATTTGGGATAAACCCTTGGGATTCCCCACAGCCTGGAGCCCCCCAGGAGTAGGATTTGGGGCAGCCCTTGGGGTTCCCCACAGCCTGGAGCCCCCAGGAGCCCCCCAGAGCAGGATTTGGGGTCAGCCCTCCCTGCACAGGTAGAAGCAGCGCTCAGAGCCATGTCCTGGCCGGGCTGCACTCCTGCTCCAGGAGGAAAACCATCTGGAGTGCACAGTTCACAACTGGGGCAGGAATTCCAGGGCAGCCAGGCTCCCACTGACTTTCACTTTGTTTTCTTTCGAGCAGGCCGAGTTGCTGTCAGCTTCCCCACGATTTTCTCCCGCTTTAATTTACGTCCCATGCAAACTCCACAAACATTTTCCACTGGAAGGAGCCAAGGACTGACTTCTTCCCCTGCAGCATCTGGGGAAAACTGATTCTGAAAACAGTTCTGCAAAGAGGTTGGGATGATTTCTAGTCTGACCACTTTTATTTTCTAATTTAAAATAAAAACCGCACTTATTTCGGTTTTCAAGTTTTATTTGGGCTAAAACTGTTGTTACCAAGCAACAGAGAAGGCTAAAATGGGAAGCTTTTTGAAATTATTGCTGTGTTTTTCAGATCTCACTCACTCAGGCTTCTGGTATTAGACACAGCTTAAGAGGAAATCAGCAGGACACATATAATGCAATATATAAAACATACAGAACCACATTTAATATACTGATGAGGACACAAACCATCCTGACTATAGACTTTAGCACACATCTGTGTCCACATATATTTAATTTTCTGCTGTGAGGAAAGTTCACTAAGAATTTAGTAAGTTACTTCTGCAATCAAATCCATTCAACATCTTATTATTTTTTAAAAAAATGTCCTTAAATATCCCTGTAATTCCAGCTTTTCTCTAGCATTATTAGCTTGTGAAATGCTGACAGCTTTGTGTGACTGGAGTGGTCACAGCACTATGGCAGGTATTTGTCTCAGATTAAAAAGGAAAAAAAAACCCACAAGAACATTTTCAGGGAGGTTCACATTAGGGTTTAGGAATGAACTTGTGTTATCCCAGACACCTTCAGAGTAACTGTGAGTCAAAAAAAGTTTCAAATTTCGGAAAAAATGCTTGAAAGGATAAAAATAAAATGCTATTCCAAGAGATATTTTAAAGTAACAGACAAGGATGTAAAAAATGACTGGGAAAAATCAAATTGATATTTTATGTATCCTCTAACCATCACTGCCACTAAACTCCAGCTCTGGAGCTTGTCACCAGACTCAGCTGAGAGGCACCACATTTGAGCGATCAGGCTCGTGTCCAACCACAATTTTCAGTCTTTCTTATAAGTGGATTAAGTAACTTCCGTGATATATTTAAAGATAAATCCTTGGATCTTCCTTCCACCCAATTTAAAACTATTCCAATGAAGCTGTGGAGAATTTTACAACAAATCAGATTTAAGTATTATGGAAACGTGGCAAGTAGGACTCCAGGGGCTCCTTTAAAATTCCTCAATGAATAAGACACGTAATGTGAGGTTTTGCAATTCCCAAGTGAAGGTTTACAAGTTCAAATTGCAATGTTTCCAAGAGGAGAAGGGAGGCAAGGCCTGTAAGATGTAATAATGTTTAGGAGATCGAATGATACAGTGAAAAAAATACTCAGATTTGGAACAGATAATTCATTCTTCATGTCATTGAAGAACCCTAAAGAATCCCATAAGATCTTTTAAAAAATGGCTTGAGTGCCAGAAAACATCGTGTTCTTTCTAACGAAATCAATTGATCTAATAATAGATGGAAAACTGCTCTGCCTTAAAAGATTTTCCACTGCAAACAAATGGCTTATTTGGCCAATGATACAACACTCAACCCAATTACAAGTCACTCCCCCACTGCAAACAGCTCAGGAAGGAGCCTGTGTGTATTTACACAAGTCCTCCATGCCCACTGATAACCAGATAGAACCACAGATAAGCACAGATAAGCACAGATAACCACACTCCACGTGCTCTCTGCCTCCTGCTTTTCAATGCACCTCAAATGCACCAGCTAAGGGCAGCCCCCATGCAACTGTGGCCATTGTTCCCTGGCAACTGTGCTTTTCTCCATCAAAAAAATCAGTCATAGGGTTTCTTTTTTCCCTAGGGCAAGCCTTGCCAGTTAATTATTAAGTAACTAAATTGCTTAACTAGTTAGGGGGAGGCTGAGCCATCGCCAGTCATCGTTTGGTTTCCGATGCACTCCTGCCTAAGGAGCAGTGAGGAGATCCAGCCACAGCTCATTCCCAAGGGATGGTGCAGGAGGCAATGCCAAGCCCTGGGCCTGATGCTGAAGAGGACAGCAGGATCTGAAATGCATTTCCAGGTGGGATTGAGCCTGGCAGGAGCACCTTTGGAACAGTCCTGGCACCGAAGCCCTCCAGGCAAGGGCAGCAGAGCCGCATGGGGCTGAAGGTCCTGCACACCGAGGGCTCTGGCTCCTGTGGATTTTGCTAGAATGCCTGCTGAGATTGGGACAGGAGTCTGTTCTGGGCAAGTAAGTGCTGCTGTTTACACAAGGATGCCAAAGAGCTCCCTGAGGAAGGGCCTGAATGTAAACTCCTTGATGTGAAATGTGAAAAGTGACTGCGAACTCACACAGTTGCCATCTCTCTGCGGCAGCACAGAACACTTTGTCTTCTTATTTAGGCATCCCAACGTCATCTGCAGCCTGGGCCTTTGTCTCAGCTTTATGTTCACAAGGACTAAAGTCAAAGTCAAAACATGCAAACAGCCAACTGAACTGGAGCAGAAAGGCACAGCGACTGCCGCGGAAAGCATCGCGCTTCCCAAAGCGCAGCGATATTCAAACGCTGTCAGCAGCACAGAGGTGCTCCTTGCCTTGGCTGGTGCACAGCAGGAGACAAATGAACTTTGCTGGCTCATTTCAGCTCAGCACAGAGCAAAGACACAAAGGTTCCCCGTGTGGGTTGGTCATGCAATGACTCCTGAGCCCAGAGAGGACACAGCCCCCTCGCTCTGAACCCCAAGTCTGCTTTATATAAACTCCGAGGGTTTCTTCCCTAAGGCTGCTGGTTCCAGAGATTGGTTTATTCTTGCTGGAATTAAGGACATAGCAAAAAGAACGAGCTGCACTGTATGCTGCCAGTCATTAAAGAGGATCATGGCCTGACTGATAATAGAGATACTACAGAATATTATTCAGATTCCTGAACAATAAATCTTAGAAATGATGTGTGGGATATTGTTCCAGTCCAACAGCATCTCTCAAACATTTATACATTGGTGTATTTATACAGTCAGTTTTATTTGGAGCAGTGGTCGCTCCAGATTGATTTAAGGAGCTCAGAAAGCTTTGGAGCATGTCTTGGTTTGGTTCCTCTCTAATTAATCAGTATTGAGAACAAATAAGCAAATCACCAGGAGAAAGAAATTGCTATCCGTCATTTTTAAAGTCAACAGAAATTCTTCTTCATGCAGCTTTTGTGTGAGTCTGCAGGCAGCACTTAGAGCCAGGATTCCACCCCGACCTCACATTGGTGTGAGTACTGCCCTACAGCTCCCACAGTGGCTGATTTTTCAGTCCCTACTAATCAACTCTTTTCTTTTCTCTGACTTTTCTGCTTTACAAGCACATACTTTTTATAGTATGAAATTTTTTGCTAACACCTACACACACATTCTTACTAAGCCAGAAACAATTCTCTGTGTTACTGCTAGCCACGGTGACCATCCAGGTCCTGTTCCAGAGGTACAGGACACACGAGAGGTGTAAGAGAGTAAATCAACTTCTGTGTTCACTCGTGTTCTGCTGTTGTTGAAAACATTAATGACAGTTTTTACTGCTGGTTATTGAAACTGGGTATTTGTGGGGGCTGGTTGTAGAAGATACCCAGGAAAGTACTGTTTATGCTACAATTTCTGCCTTTAACATTTATTGGGTCAACATTTCTCAATGAAATTAAGGATAACGTTGATAAATGGGCAAAGTAAAAAACTAGCCATGAGCAATTTGGGGTTTCACCAATGTGTTTCACTGAACAGCCAATTTGTTGCATTAAGACCATATTGAGATCTACCAGGAACATTTTCAAGACATCCATTAGTGCTATAAAAATGGCACCAGTTGATTTATGCCAATTATAATCATAGAGAAATGGATGTGAATAGTTTGCAATACTGTATAAAAATGTTTTTCCTCAAAAGACAGCAAGCTTTGCAAACTGCCACATGGGTTTCACCTGCCCTGCTGAAACACATGCTGAGATTTTATCAGTCTAATTAGAGGCTTGATTTGCATCACGATTATTGTGCTTCCCAAAGGCACATGTTTCACATAAACAGGTCCTGAGCTTCACAACTGCAATGCCACAATTCAGGATTTGACCTGTAATGAACCAACTACCATTAAAAAAACAGCACAAAACTTGTGGGTTTTTTTGTTTTGTTAGTCTTTCTATTATTTTGAAACAAAGTGAAGAAAAGAGAAAAGAACTGTTGGTGAAGTGAAAGCAAACTGTTTCATTAGGCGGGTAGGACTTGCATGACTTCTACTAAGATCCATAAAACCTAAATTCCCCTGCTGCACACAGCTGGCACAGCCACCACCTCTTTAGGTATATTGAAAAATACCTCAGGTAATCTGCTTAAATATTACAGAGACTATGAAGAGCCAGTAGAAAACCAAAGTGTACATGCTATGTACTTGGAGTAGTCTGAATTGTAACACTAAAAGCACCTTATTTCCTTTGGAGAAGCCACAGACAGCCCCACAAGAGCAGAAGGAACCAAACCCCTAGGCAGCAATCTGGAGTAGCAATTTTTGGTGAGGAGGAACACTGAACACTCCTTTTCTTCTGAAAAATCCGAGCGGTCACTTTATTCACACGTGGAAACACAACCTCCCCACTATGTTTAATGTCACAAAAATGCAAACTGCTCGCGGGGGAAATATTAGATCAATGCTCAAAAACAGCTGGGAAAGAGCAGGGGAAACATTGCACAAGCTCTGCAAGCACTTTGTGGTATATTTAGCTGGCACTTTTCTGAAGCGTTTGTGAGCATTTTCTGATATTTCTGAAGGCATGCTGGGAAAACGCTATGGGAAAACAGCAGTCAAGACACAGAGGCATATGAAAAAAATCAACAACAAATACTAATGAAAGAAGCTGATTTATCCCTCAGATAGCTCAATGCTAGGGCAGAAATACACTGTGTGCAGCAGCATTTCCTGCTAGGGAAGCACCAGCCTAAGCTGTTTCCATATTCAGTTCTCTTTGCTGCTACTCCCACCAAGATGAGACACATCGATGTCTCCACACACTTCAAGAAATCTGCCAGTCCCACACCTTCCTCCCTCTTGGCTTATCATTAATTTTATCCAGCTTTTGTGAATTTTCATGAAGGCAGGCACTGTTTTAACACAAATATCCTGCTTTGCTTTGTGCAGAACTGAGCATCACTTGAGCAATTTATATTCACTGGAGCCATAGCTCCCTCCTCAGACATATTTCTTCTTCACCATTATTTTAAGGGTTACAGACCCCTGTCTCCTTGTCCTGCCAATGTGGAACAGTCTTTCCAACCAAGGAGAAGCAGCTTCTCCAGCACAGCACTTGCCTCCACCCCTCTGCTGCTCTATTTCAAAGCTGTCTCTGTCTCTGTCTTTCGTGACTTTGAAAGGTATGGACACCATACCTTGCAGCCACTTCTGCTCTACTTTTTTTTCCAGGTCACTTTGATGGTGCCCTTCTGTGGAGAAGGCTCAGAATTTGGGAGCAGTGTCCCTGCCCTTGTGACAGAGCCTGAACAACTGCAAAATGCCACCAGCAGCGTGCAGACACAGACTGAGCGCTAACATCCACCAGGCAAGGCCCCAGAAGGGTGGATATTCCAGGAAGGAGCCAATCCCTTGAGCAAGAGAACAGGCCTGCCAAGGACAGCCAAGTAAAACCAGATGCGGTGGCTCGGAAAGATACCGAGTGGGAATTGCACTGGTTGGCAGCGGGAGATGAGAAAATAGGGAGGTGACAGGGAAACGAGAGCAGAAATGAAAGGAGAAACAAAAGAAGAGCAACTGGGAGAGCTGGCATGGGCAGGGTGTTTGGCAAAATATGAAATCATGAATCATAGTATTTTATTATGTATAAAAAACCACCTATGACCTTACCATTACTATTGGCAGTTTTACCATGACTATTTACAGTTTTACCATTACTGTTTGCAGTTTTACCATTACTGTTTGTAGTTTTACCATTACTATTTGCAGTTTTACCATGACAATTTACAGTTTTACCAGTATTGTTTGCAGTTTTACCATTACTATTTACAATTTTACCCTTACTGTTTGCAGCTTTACCATTACTATTTACAATTTTACCATTACTATTTACAATTTTTCTGTTACTGTTTGCAGTTTTACCATGACTATTTACAGTTTTACCTTTACTGTTTGCAGTTTTACCCTCACCTTTGCCATTGCCCTATCTCAATCTCTTTGTTTTCAATAAATTCCTGGCACCTGCACGTGTGCAAACTTCACACAGCAGAGGTCAATGCAGTGCTTTTATAAAATCACTGAGGCTAACACTAAGGGAATGGCAAATGTACAACAAAAACAAATCTCAGCAACTTGAAAGAGCTTTGCATGCCTCCTGACATAATTCCCAACACCAGTTCAGTATACTAACCTTTGCCTTCAGAATAGCTGTACTCAGATAAATCATTTAACTCCACCATCAAGGTTGTTACCTTTGGCTTTTTCCATTACTTTCTATCTTGTTATTCAATGACTTAAATCACTCACTAGAGCCTACTTCATCAAGCTTCAATAATCCATAAATCAACTATTTTTACCACGTTTTTTTGATGGGTTTTCACCAGTCAGCCCAGTTTTCTTTACAAACATTATTGAATTTCTCTTTACACTGAGGGGAAAAAAGTCCACCATGGCTAACAAAAAATGTGTTGGGAGGCATAAAGTTACTGCAGAATAAAAAAATATATCTTAAGGTAAAACCTGCCTTCAGAACCAAATAATTTAGTCCTCAGAGACCAGGTTAAAGGACAAGTTTTGGAACTTGAGCTCCTGGGGGCTGCAGCAGCACATCTCCACTGCAAATAGCAGAGACACAGCAAGCAGGGATTATATAAACATTTCTGGGGAGCCACAAGCAGCCCTCTCTTCCCACACGCCTGCGAGCTGCAGCCCCGAGCATCAAACACCAGGCTGGGCAGGAAGAGCTGCTCCCAGCCCCGAGATCCAGCTGTTCAAATAGCAAACGTCAGGAGGATCCTCACAGCAATTCTGTGTGTGTGTGCTGGGGGCAGCCACAGCTGGCACAGGGTGAGGAGGTGGCAGCGAGGCGTCCCTGACTCCATGGCACAGAGTCCCTTTCCAAAGAGCTCTTATTCTAACTGGAGGATGGAAAAACCATCGCTGGCTGATGGAAAATGAGCGAGCAGGACAGGAGGAGGAGGTGTGAGAGGGATCTCCTCATTGTTCTAAAGCAATACACAAACACAGAGCCCCGGGCCATTAACCCAAATACAATCCTGCCTAAAATACCCTGGAGCTCCCAAACATTCCCACCCTGCCCTGGGCACCGCTTCTGTCTTCTGCTGAATTTTTTAGGATTCTCTGCACTTTGGGAGGCAGCCTCGGCCCTAATTTAATGGCTAAGCTTCCAGGCCCCTGCTTTAACTGGGAAAAACAAGAGCTGCAGGGAAAAAGAAGTAATACCCATGGAATTGCTATTCAGACCATTTTCAAAGTTTTATTCCCATCACAATGGAAATTTTCACAGGGAGGTATAAAACAAGAGCAGTTCTGATTCATTCTGGAGCCAGCCACTTCAACAGAGTTTTTAGAACAAACAAGATTCCTGCCCCCTTCCCAACACTTTTCCACTTAAAATTAGCATTAACTGTATTATTATTATCACCGTCATTATTATTATTATTATTATTATTATTATTATCACTTTGCAATTTTTCATATTATATTTTCCTTGCATTTTTTATGTGGCATCCTGGTTAACAAAATAATTACTTTTTCAAAACTCGTTATTTCAAGGAAAAAAAAAAGTCAGTATCTATTTCAATAAAACTTTAAGGAAAAAAATGTACAAAAATTTACATTTTGCATTTAGAAATTCTAAAAAAAACCCATGGAGAAGATTTCCTCATAATGATCTGTTTCTAATTTGTTACAGTGACAACAAACTTGACATTTCAAGGAGTTCTCAGAAAATTCAGCTTTTATTTTTTCAGTCAGATCTCGTATTTATATTAAAAACTGGTTTGCCAAGAGGCTCACATTCTGTCACTGACAAATGGATAAGAGTCTGCCAAAACAGAAAGATACAACTTTTCTTCCTTTTGGAACCTTTGTCAAAGTGCAGAAGAGATCTTAGAAACACCAACGAGACTTTAAAACAAAATGTCTAAAATGTTAATGGAATTTCAGGGCATATTTAATATTGCAAAACCACAAAGGGGAAAGGAAAAAAAAAAAAAAAAGAAAGAAGAAGAAGATTGGAGCTGGAAGCTGCCTAGATCAAGACATTGGGAATAAAGGCTAAAAAATAAGGCTAAAAGGGAAAGAGTTATGAGAGCTGCACAGAATGTTTTTCATTAGAGCTGTGGATATGAATATTTAAGGATGTCACTGGGGTGGATCTGGAGTGTCAGATGGGCTGTTCACAGCTCAAACAGGAGTTTAAAGAGCTCCACATCGTCACACAAATAGGAAGTTCCATACACCAGCCCTTGTGGAAAGGCCGTGGGGGTCTCTGAGCCCACTCAGCCACGACTCCTAAGGAAATTCAGAGCTTCCCAAGGACTCTGCTCATGCAAAGAGGAAGAGTCTTTGCACCTTCAGGTGTGGTCAAGTATTTTTTAAAGAGAAAAAAAACACAAAACTTCCTCATGTTTGAAAAAAACACCTTTTGTCTCTGAACAGCAACGCTGAGGATGTTTAACAGCTGAGATGTGCTTTCTCTCCTGCTCTAAACTGAGTGCCTGGGGTTCCAAACACACACAGCTCCCACCACGTGCCCCGTGCTGAATTCAGAGTAAATATTGATGCATATTAATGAGGAAAACAATGGCTTGACCTGGTGTAACCTCACAACTTCACAAAGCCCTGTTACACATCTCTACCCACGGCTTCAGTTTATCCCAGCCTCCTTAACTGCAAGAAACGAAGAAATAACTCTTTGAAATCTGTGCTTACCAAACACTGGAACTTCCTTCTTAAAGACTTTTGTTTAAAAGCAATATAAACTGCACAGAAAATCCAAGAATTGAAAGGCTGCCTGAAGCCATCAACTTTTTCCAAAACAACTTGACTATCAGAAGAAGAAGAAAAAAAATGCAGCCAAAAGATCCATTAGGATCGAATTAGAGGTGCTCGGGCTCAGAACTCTGCCTGAGAGCAATCAGCTGGGGCTGCTCATCCTGCACAGAAAATGGCATGGTCTGCGTGCAGGGATTCTCTCCCAGCTCCTGGCAACCAGGAATTTAGAAACTTCTGGAGACAGAGGTCAGCAGCACCAGCTGGATTAATTACCCAAAGATGCTCCATGCCCTCCCTGAACCCACAGGCAACTCTGGGCTCTGCATCATCCTGCTGTAACACCCACCAGGCAAAACCAGCGCTCTCCTAACCTTTTATTCTTTCTCTCTTTGGGCTCACCTGACCCAAAAATTCAGAGTTTGTACAAAACAGCCTGGGCTTTCCATAAGGCTCCTGGTTTTGAACTGACACATGTTTTAAAAAGAGATTTTTCCTTAGTTTATACAAATGTAAGCAGAGCTGTAAATACCTAAGCAGGGCCACTGCTTACCTAAGGAATGGTGGATGATCCCCAAAGCCTGCTTGTCAAATACACCTCGTGCAAGTATTAAAGCTGTTTATTTTGGAAGCGGAACAAAAGCATCCTGAGATAAAGCAGCGTTGCTGATGTGGAAAAACCGGAACATTCCATATTATTCACAATCATCCTGCCAGTATGAAAAGTGAATCAGTTTCCATCCTTGTTCCTGAAAACAGGAGAATTTTTCATGTTTCAGCTGAAGAGGGCTGGACTTAAAAAGGCTTGAGGAAATGCTTATGTGTGAGCTGACAGCCAGGGATAAATAGAGCTTCACCTCTTTTTCGTGGGGCCAGACTGTCAATTAAGGGCAATCAGATTTGTCAGCTCAGTCCAATCCCAACACACCTACTCGTGCAGAGCACAACAGCTCTGCCGCATCCACGGGCATGGAAAAGGGAGAGGATGCTCAGAATTTGTGTTCACCCAGCTCTCTCCATTCTCTGAGATGTGGGCTGGCCTCCACCACCTCATCTGGAGGAGGAATTCATCCTCCAAACCCTTCCAGAACGTGCCCCTAAATGATGGCTCGTGTTTTCTGTCCCACCCATCAGCATGGAGTTAATTACAGTCTGGATTTAAACACTATCATTACTTACAACGTGCGAGATGTGTTAAAGGGGGGAAGGCTTGTGTGATGTCAGTTCTGTTGCTCTAAATTGTTAAAAAAAGGGAGGGAAAGACGAAGAAATTATATAGTGCAAAATGTGGTGTCTACATCAGAATTCGATACCTGCTGCAGGGGTTTGTAGTGCTGGGGAAAGTCAAAGACACAGCACTTGTGGCCTTATAAACTGAGGACCAAATGCTTTCTGGGATGTTGCCTCCACTAAAATTTGGAATCCTCGTGTAGTTTCCAGCCGTGGTCAGCTCTGGGCCTCAGTCTCCTTCTCAAGTCCCAGACTTACTCATAGGAAGCAACTGCTCACCAAAACTGGCTCCAGTGTCCTGAGAAGAACAGCTCAGGAAAAGCAAAATTCAATTTTTAGCACTTCGGATAAAGATTTTCTGAATTACAACAAGCACTTCTATTTCATTAAGGCCAGTCTTAAAACATGGCTAATTCTCCCTTCTCCCAAAGTAGATTCTTGATAATAGAATGTACAATAAATAACTTCAAGACTCAGATATTGTAGAAGTGAAAAATGTAACTATTCAGACAAAGAGCAGCAGAATTCAGCATGGCTGACTGATCAAGTTTCCTAAAAAGCCCCAGAAAGAAGAGCATTATTTTATATTTTTCTCTCTCCATATTAATAGAGGAATGTGTACTTAGAGCCAAAATTCTTGTGGCTCTTTCCTCTCAACTATTCCTAAATAAAATATAAACTTTCTTATTTCACTGGCTGTGTGCAGGGACAGGGAGAAGGAAGGGAATTATGAAACAGTCCTTCAATTTTGTCTGAAAACTGCAACATTTCTGAGATAGCAAAGAGGCTCTTAAGCAACGACACAAAAATACATATGGAATGTCAGAAAGGATGCTCATGTGCTGTCTTTTACTTCTTGCTTAGATTTTTCTTCTGACATGGAGGGGTTTGATGTGGATTTTTCACACAGCTTGGTCTGTTAAGGTACCATTATTTCCAAGCACCCATTTTTATTTCATATCCACCTTCTACTTGCACACGTAAAACCCTGAAATGTCGCTCAGCTGCCAAGTCAGAGGCTGACCTTTCACAAAATACTGCCTATAAATGTCATATAAACCATTATCATTATGAACCATCTCTGCTGGGCTTGATAGCTCTGCCATCACATGAGTGACATTTTATCTGGCCCCTGTTTCTGTGCACCTTCTATTAATGCAAACTTATCTTTCTGCCAGCAGTAAAAATAAAGGATCGAGGCAAGTTCACTTGAAACTTAATGATAGGAGCTCCACAGACAGAGAAAGAAACCCATGTAAGACAAACATAGTACAAGAAAGGCCATAAAATGTCAAAGAAGACGGAATCTTTCAACTTTATAACTCTGTGCAGTGCACCAGCGCTTGGCAATGAACAGAATGTTGAGAAGATCTTCACATTTTAGGTACATTTTAATATACTGCACATATTCTAAAGACATTAAATTTATTTGAAATATGCCAAGGACCACTGGGAGGTTTGGTTTCCAAAAAGCTCCAGCTCATAAACTCTATGGATGAGGAAGACCATGTTCCATTGGACATGTCCTATTAACCACAGGGGATTTGTCAGAATGACACAGATGATTGACATGTAGAGGGACTCGACTCTTTGCATCACCTCATCATTTCCACCTTTTTAAAGGCAAAATGATGAAAAAAAACAATCACTTTTTTTGCAAAGACCTCATAATCCAGTGTAAAAAGATGCCAACCTTTATGGACAAAAGGCAGGTGAAGATGAACTGCATTTGATTTTCTGTGAGACTTCACAGCAGCAGGAAAAAAAAATCCCCAATCGGAGTGAAACCTGCAGCAAACCCCTCATTTCCACAGCCCTTTGCAAGCTGGCACTTTGTCTGTCACCCCAAAGTGACACTCCCTCACCCTTTTTTGACAGGGTAGCCAAGTTAAATGGGAGAGCCCTAATGGCTCAGCAGTGGTCCCACCCCAGCACTACCTCTGAGGATGAGAGAACTTACTAAATAAAAACGACCTTCCTTAGCTGGGGCAACGTAATTTCAGCCCTGGAAACCAAACCTCTCCTCAGTTAAAAACCTCAGGCTTTGAAAATAACATTAAAGGCTCATGTTGAGAGGCTGCTTTTTAAACTTTTTTTTCTTTTTTTTTCTGGAGAGAGAACTGAAATGTGTCTCCAGTAGGGAAAGCTCCATTTGTGCCTTCTCCCATGAACAGTGGCAGCAGGGAGAGGGGAACTTCAATTCCCTGTCAGCACTCCAAGCTGCAGTCCCAGTGCAAGGCTGCAGAGGCCTTCAAAAGCTTTAATTTATAAATAAAGTATCTATTCCTACATAAATGTCACATTAAAGTGTATCACAGAATTCAGCACAGCATCTGCCCAGCCATGGCTCCAAATGAAAATGTTATTCCAGTTCTTGCCTGTATTTTCCATCCAAATATTTGTGTAGTTTCAAATAGCCCAAGGAACCTGGTCCTGACGTCACCCTCGTGGAAATCAATAAAAGCTCTGCCTCTGCCTTCAGGCAGTGGCCTCGAGCATCCTGGAGCGACAACTTTGAAATCCTAAACCCAAACCTCCCCAGCCATCATTGAAGGAATTAATTTCTTTCTATTTACAACCATCCTGAGCACATGGGGCAGTTTATAAACTTGGGTAAGGAAGGTTGGAAGGCATTGGTCACTGATTTGGAGTAATTATCTCAAACCTGCCTGTACAGAACCAGCGGCACTGATGGATTTCCCCACCAGAGGATACAGCAGCTACAACAATGAACACTCAACTCCCTCAGGTGGGCTATGTGCATCCCCAGGGCATTCAGTGTGGAGTTTTATTTCATAGAAAATGCCCACAGAACAACCAGATCCTGCAATTAGTAACAGCAATTCCAGTTTTTGTGGCAAACTGCAAAACAAGAGTGTCCTGCTGGTGAAGTATAAAGCGACCCTGGAGCTGAAGTGTGGGCACTCAGCAGTGCAGGTGGCCTCAGGGGATGGAGCAGAAGTGGCACTGCAGCAATAGGAATGGCAGCAGGGACAGGGGAGCAGAGCCATCCTGAGGAGAAACAGATGGCAAAGAGAAGGAAGATGAAAAAGGCAGTGAAGCACAAGAAGAAATGTGAGAATCACTACTATAGTTTAAATAGAATAATCCGAAAGTCAGCACTATGCATGTATTAATTAAATTTTATCACCCCGGACTGCACACAACCTTCAGGTGGAGTTAACAGAAACTTACAGGCACAGCTCTATATTACATCATCTGCTTTTTTTTTTTTTTAAAAAAGGGAACAAATCTGTTAAAAATTCCTTAGCTAGGTATATCACCCTAAATGTCGATGCACACTCTCTTCAGCAGGGCAATGTATGCAGCCAAAAGCAACCTTGAGCTTTATGGAACATTAATAATTAGAATGAGCACTGCAGATGGAATTCAGATTTGAAAAGGGAAAAGCCTTAGCACTAAAAAATACTTGCCTGAGACTGAAATGGGAACATGGTTGTGTAACCACGAGTCTTGTTACCTTCTAGAGGTCACCAAGAGACAAAAAAATCATCCCAGACATTCAGAAAGTCGTTTTACTGGGATATAATAGACATACACCACAGGTCGTTTGAAGCCGAAGTTTCTCGCTGGTTTCTGCTTTGCCATAAAGCAAAACACGTTAAGAGAACAATTGAGCTGCTCTGTGGCTCTGGTGCATGTGAGAATTCTGCACACCTTCCGCAATGAACAAAGCTGGTCTCTTTTATTGCTTTTTTTCAGTACTTGAATATCTGCCTTGTAGGAGAAATTGTTTTTGCCTAATGCTATGTCTGGTACTTCAGGTGTGGTCTGGCTGGCTTTTTATAGCATATTCAGGAGTGCTTTTAAATCATCACAGGGCAGAAAAAATGGTATCAAAAGTGGTGACTTTTAATGAGCTACATCCCTTACATCCAAGTGGCAGCAGCGGGGCATTAGCAGCCTGTGCAAACACAGAGAAAACTCATCCTTTTCCATGAGGATATGAACAGCACTGTGCTCTGACCTGCCCCTGAAGGCAGGGCAACTGAGGCACTCGTTCATAGGTAGATATATGCAGATATAGATATATAGATATATAGATTAGATAGATTAGATATATAGATATAGATATAGATGATATAAATATAGATTAGATAGAATAGAGATAGATACAGGTAAAGATATAGATACAGAGATATAGATATAGAGATATACATATAGAGATATAGATACAGATATAGATATAGATATAGATACAGGTATAGATTAGATAGAGTAGAGATAGAGATAGAGATAGGTATAGGTATAGATATAGGTATATAGATATAGACAGAGATACAGATATAGATATAGATATATGGCAGGTTTATTTTGGAACAATTTGGTTGCAATGGAAAGGAGGTATGTAGCTATTCTGGTTACTATCTATAGTAATAGAGCAATATAAAAGTATAAAGGTATCGCTTAAGAAAACAGACCATCTGGTCCCAAGCCCTTTGCCACAGGCAGGGACACCTTCCCCTGCACCAGGTAGCTCCAGGCTGGCCTGTCTGTCCCTGCCCGCTGCCTGTGCCCAGCCCATGACCCCCGGCCCCGCTCCGAGCGCTCATCCCGTCTGTCACCGCTCCGGCGGCCGAGGCCGCTCCTTCCCCGCCGGGTTTCACCTTGTCACCTCCCTCCTGCACTCCCCCTGCCCTCCCTGTCGTTCCCCTCCTCTCCGCCGTTCCCCCGTGCGCGGCCCCTTCCCCTCCGCCCCCGTGTCCCGCTGCCGGCGCGGCGCTCGCCGCGGGCACAGCTCTGCCGCCCGTGCCCTGCCCCGCCCGGGGAGCGCAGCCCGGCCCCGCCC
>VZRL01001506.1:690880-738186 GCA_013397895.1 Origma solitaria
GCAAGCGGGAGCAGTCGCCGCTGTCGCGGCTGGCGGCGGCGCAGCTGGAGCTGCAGGTGACGGCGCTGCGCTACCAGAAGCGTTTCACGCAGTACAGCGCCCGCCTGGACGCGCTGGCCCGCGCCCGCGCAGCGTCCCCCGGCAAGGTAAGGACGGTCCCGCCGCGGCCCGGGCGCTCCTCCGCCCGTGCGGAGCCCTCCCGCCCCACATCCTTTAAATACCCGAGCTTTGAGGGTTAATAGCCGTGATACGCCGCTTTCTGTAGGTACAGATTTTAGGCTGTGACACTCAGTGCTAGCCGGACCCCATAAGGTAACTCGCACAGAAAAGTAACAAGGTCACGCTGTTACTGTTTTTTCTTGGTTCTCTTCCCCGAAGAAAAGTCCAAAAGTGGAATTTCCAGGGCTGGAAATGGTATTAAACCAGCAGAAATTGACTCCCTGGAGTCACACAAAGCGGAGTGAATTGGAAGAAGCTGCTGTGACCCAATGCTTTCCAGACCCTGAGCTTACCTAGCATCCCAGAGCAGGGCTTCCTACAAAATGCAGTTTGTAAGGATTAACTGTTACGCAACTCAGACACCTTGCCAGCTATTTCAGGATCTGCAGCCATCATCTTTGTAACATCCACGTCCAAATACAAGACATCTGCTGTGTACTTGTGATTTCTTTCCCAGAGGCACTGGGTTCTTTAAAAGCTCAGTTTAGGAGGGGAAAAATTAACTTGATTTCAGCCCCTCAAAATGAGACCATTTATAAAATGACAAGAATCAAAAGCCAAAGCTACAACAATCCCCAAGTTTTAATTGGAATGAGGCTCCCCAGTGAGGGAAGCCCTGGAAGCCAATTATCTTTTAAATGAAGACATTCAGAGTCCTCCCAGTGACCTGGAATGTGCTACCACAGACACAGCAGTATTGAACCGTTCAAAACTGTCAAACATCTGTATTCACACCTTTGCTAATATTGAGGCTCTAAAAGCTGTGTAAAGGAAATAAAACTTCATGTTAGAGTATCTTTTTTTTTTAGCTTCTTAGACATCCAAGGCAGACCCCACCATGTTTTCCTAACTCGGACCAGAAAACACATTAATACTAAATCTACTGTTCTAACTGCAGTCAATACTGGGTTTAGTGCTGGTTAAAATCTTGGTAATACCATTAAAATAAATTAGGGTTCACAGTCATACCAAGATCCAGGACAGTTCTGCCTCCCCCTTTCCCTCCAGCACTTTGCCATGGCATTCTGGAGGCTTTCTGCTCCCACAGCCTGGCACACAGCTCTGTCTCTATTGCTGATGACAGGAGAGCCCTCCACACAGTGCTGCTGTCAGGAATCATCTCAGCCAGTGTCTGCCTCCTCAGCTCTGATCTCCTTTATTCTCACACTCGTGCATTTCTTGGCGGCTCGTGCTGATAATGTTGGGTTTGCATTGTTTAGCTCTGTACGGGGTAGGGAGCTGCTGGAATCCTCAGAGCTGCTCCTTCATAGCTGCACATGCTCATGGCACATAGTCTCCAGCTATACTTTTGATCAGATTTATGGATATAGCTGGCCCAGAGCACTGTGCTGGGTCTCAGCCCCGTTACAAAAGGCTGTTATGCAGTTCTCTGAAGCAGCCACCAATCTGAAGAAAGCTGGAAGGTGTCATGTCACCACAGCCCCATGGGCCAGCGGTCACTCAATTACGTGTCTTTCACAGCATTTTGGGCAGCTGGCCAACACTAACAGCTCTGCACTGCCCAGCTCCCAGACAAGCTCAATCTGCAAACTTGCATCTTTGTGACCTAGAGGGTTTTGTAAAAGACCCGTGGTAATCACCCAGTGCCGGGGATGCGTTCCCAGTTTGGGGCTGTGGCAGGCGTCCAAATTTGGGGTTATTTTCTCAGAGACAGTAGCACAGACTGTGCAGGAACACTCAGCAGGACATACAGATTTGCCTAAGGATTAGGTCCCTGAACACAGATCCCTGTGTAGAGATAGGATAGTATGAAATAACCAGTTTGCTGTCATTATTTAAATTATGACCATTATTCATATTTCCTGCATTCCAAGATGTAATAGTTTGGTCTATGATAAGCACAAGGAGGTTGAGCACCAACAGTCTGGGTTCACAGGTTACATGTGGTGATGGCAGAACTTACTGTGGGATGTTCTGGCTCCTCAGTAGATGAAGAAGGAGGGGTTTCTCACTCTGCTGCCCGATGGCTGCTTGGTGCTGCAGATGTGGAACCGATCTAGAATAAATCAGATTACATACTCTGTAGTCAAAACAGAAGAAATGCCCACATACAGTTGTGTTTAAATGCTTAGTCAAAGGGGAAATATGATACTGAGGGACATTAGACCATTCATTAAAGACCCAAATTCAGGGTCTTTTAGCAGCTTTGGATACCCTGGTCTGGCTTCATCTTAGCATAGACTTGGTATGGGATACTGGATGAATCACAGCTTTGCTGTGCTTTCATCTGCCATTTCTGAGTTCTATAATACCACCATCATTATATTGGGAGAAGCCATAAATACAATATATATTTTATACATACGCTCATCTGTAAGTATCTCACGGTTTTATAAGCCCTTTAGGTAGATGTGCCTTAAGTGACCCCAGTTGTGTTTTCCATGTGTGTTCTTTGTCACTGAGGGAACACTTCAGTTTTACTGTGTACAGTTCAAAGGTTTATTCAGAGAATGACTATTTATTCCTTGGTGGGAAGAGGTGAGGCTTATTGGGGATGAGCTTGGGGAGGGAGTGGCAGGGAAGGTGGTATGTCTCACTCAGAGTTAGTATTTCCATCAATCAGACATGTCAATCCTGAAATATCAAAGTCTAAACAATCAAGAAAAAAACTTGTACAATTCAAACAAGGCTTAATCCTTGGTGAAACATAGCCCTGTGCACAGCTCTTGATAAGCTGATCTGGTCAATCCCTTATTTACACAGCCGACAAAGTCCTTTGGGAAGGAACAGGGGGAGAGGGAATCGGAAGCTGTTGGCAGTGCTGGCTGCAGCCCAGGGTGGAAACCCTTCTGCTGTCCTGGCAACCAGAGACAAGCACTGACTTTAAATGTACCAGCCAGCCAAGAACCAGTTGTGATCTGACACGCAGGACCTCTGTGGTGATGGTAGCACAGCTCTGAATTCTGTAAGAGTCAGGGGAAGTCCTTTAAAACAAGACAATGTGTTTTTCTCAGCCTCTCCCAGGCAGGATGTGCCAGGCTGCTCCTGGCAGCCCTTCCAGCAGTGAACAAGGAGCTGAGGTGCCTCCTCTGGTGAAAACAGACCTTCCTTGCCGCAGCACTAGCAAAGAAATTAGTGTTCACTATCTAAAGGGAAAGGCAGTCTATTAGCTGCACATTACTCAGCTGGGAAGTACAGTAATTTCAAGAATTATGTTTAAGAGTTCTGTTCAGCTGTGGGAATAGAACATACCAGGAACCATCAGGTCTGCTGCCGGAGCAGCTGCCGGGGCAGGGCTGGCCCCTGGCCACCACATTTCCACAGTTACCTCACTGCTTAATGACTGCTCCGCTGGAACGCGAGATCTTGAGGGGGAGAGAAAGGCAGAGCCCTGGAAAAATCATTTGCATCGTGGCTTCCTTATGAAGAGAAGGAGAAGGTTGCAGAAGGAATGGTTAAGAGTTGATGTGAATGTGCAGAAGTGACCGAGTGTCACAGCGAGGTGCTGCTGCCTCCCTGGTGCTCTGTGGTGTGACAGCTGCCATGGGGAGCACGGAGACAGTGCACTAATCCACCAGAAATGGCTGGAAATGGCTTTAAAACCCCTGTAGACAGAAGTGCTGTTTCAGAAGTACCTACAGAAAGCTGTACGAGTTTTTTCTTTCCCTCCCAGCCTGGCTGATTCAATCCCACCTGCTTTAACACTTGTTCAGCCAGGTGTACAAGTGTCAAATCAAAGCCACACGAGGAGGTTTTAATGAAAACAGGCAACTCTAATTATTGAAAGTGTCTTGAGAGCAATGTTGTAATTGTTTCTTGATTGTTCTAATTGATTTGCCTTCTTAAAAAGGGATAATAGAAGCAGTGCTGGCATGTACTTGTCTTTCAAATCCAAAATCATCAGGCCTTGAAAGTGGTCTCACAGGACTGGAAATTTGTTCCTTGAAATCCTGTCTGAGGTCTGGGTCTGTAGACTCACAGGGAAATAGATTTTACTTCATTTTTCAGTCCTCTTCTGGGTACCTGGTTCTCACTGCTGCCAAGTGCAGGCAAATCCAAATGAAATCAGTCAGAGTTTGTTCATGTTCCTCTGTGTAAGGGCCAAGCCTATTTATTGCTCGATCATTAGGGAAGATAATGATCAGAAGCTGAGGGAGAAGTGGTGAAGCACATTTTCAGGTGGAGCTGTTGGTGCAGCTCCCCTGAGGAGGAGCTCCGAGCGTGCGGTCAGTGGAGCTCTGCCAGCTCACACTGGCAGGGAATGGCCCTTCTTTATCATCCCAAATCTGTGGGAGTAATTCAGTAATCCAGGATTACTGTGACATTTTTTATGACTTTAATAGACATTAGTGTTTGATTGACAACTTCAAATTGACATGTTAGAAGAAAAATGCACAAATTAAAACCATCTGCATTGAATTACAGTGTAACTGTTGCAATTTTTGTCATTAATTGGTTATGAAAACCAGACTTGTAAGATAACTTCCTCAAACTTTTTTGTGTTCATAACTTTTTCACCCTTTGGATAAAACAAAGAAAAGGGTTTTGGAGGTAGAAAAGTTCATCTCTATCTCTAGGTGCATATCCTGATCCTGTTCTGCTCTCTAAAAACAATATTGTTATTCAGGTGGCTTTTTGTTGTGCTGTAAATAACATCCACTAGATTGAGACTGAAGAGAGAACATTGTGAAGATTTCGTTGTCTTTAAGAGTTCCTGTACTTCTATATTTATGGAAGCTAACAGGCCTAAGTAGCATCACTGTGTCATAAAGGACATTTTGTAGGAGTTTGTAGTTAGGAACAAGCTGGGATAAGAGATAATAGATAAGGATAACAGAGCCTGTTCACACAGTCCCCCAAATATTCCATAGTCCTTCCAGTATATCTTTGTTGTATTTTTTTTGTCCAGACAATACTCACTGCAGAATTTCATATTTTAGGGGATTAGCATAGTGATTTTCAATGATGGAAGATTTCTGTTTTGCTAGTCTTAAAATGCCAGAGAAAAAAATTATGCACGGCAGGTGCTGTGAATAGCAATTGCCATTCTGGGCCTCTGGCAAATTCTGTAGCAGTTTGTTTAATGCTGTTTTCTAAAACTCTGCAGAGGATTTCTGTTGTATAATGCTGTGTTTGATACTGTTTAAAACAATGTCACGTAGCCAGCAGGAGAGAGAGGCAGTGAAAGGACCCAGCCCTAAGATTCAGTCACCCCCTAGCCCTGGAAAAGACAAGACTTTGGCTGCTGGAGACGTGGAGTATTTTACATAACACATCACATATGACTGGGTCAAGTAGTTGCAGGAGCCAGCATTACATATAAAGCTCTTCTGTTGCTGTTAAGTGTCTCACTGTAGATCTCAATAAAAAAGACCCATAAATCTTGGGGGTGGTTCTGCTGCTGGAGCTCAGTGGGGTGGCTGGAGCAGCCACTGGGAGCTGCTGACTCTGCTCCTGCAAAGTCATTCCAAGCATTTGTCTCTAAACTACAAGGGGATAGAAAAATGAGAAACCAACCCAATAAAAACCCCGGATGGAAGTATTGCCTGTCCTGTTTCACCCCCGCACACAAATATTCTGAATGTGTTTATATGTTCTTTGTAGGGTGAAGAAACTAAAGCACTGACTCTGGTCCTTCATCGGGACTCTGGATCCCTTGGATTTAATATTATTGGTGGCCGGCCATGCGTGGTATGTTAATTGTTAAAATATGTTTGCCCTTTCCAGTCGGGAAAAGCATGTAGGTCAACACTTAGAGGAAGAATGTTGCTGACAAGCATTTGGTCCTCTTGGGATTCTTTCAGAGCAGTTCTTCCATTGAGATTGGTTTGGATGTCTATTAACTGCGCTGCCATTTCTCTCGCTGCCTGGTTATTCTTGCCTCTCATCACAGCCAGCACCACTAATCCTAGTGCAGTGCCACTCCCAAAATGAGACAACCCATGGTGTCTCTTTCTCAGCTGTGAAGTTCATGGGTTGAGACCCCACAACTTCAGCCCCTTTCATTAAAAAAAACTAAAAGTTATTTACTCTCCAGGGGAGATTCAGCAGCCCTGGGTGCAGGTGAAAGGATGGAACTTAAACAGTCTACTTTTGAATTCTGTGATTTCAGCAGATGTTTCCTGCACCACACACTCACTAATGTATTTTTTCTGGATGCTTGTTGGCTGGAGCTGCTGCATATGACTTTAATTAGATCAAGGAGTGGATTATACCTTGTCCTAGTAATTTAGAAAGTATTCAGAACTATTTCTTGGCTGCTCAGAAATCCGACATTAATCACAATTTATTCCTAGTGAATTCACTTGAAAGTTATTCTTTCTGGGTAGTTAGAGTTTTTCAACTTTCTGAGACATTGTTCTGCACTGGTGGAAGCACAATACACAGGAGTATGAAAATACCTTGTAGGGTGCAAGTTGTTTTCATGGGCTTATTTTTAAATCTCCAGAGGAAAAGCTGTGCACCTAAAAATAAAAATGCAGCATTGTGTTATGTTTGATGTGCAAACAGGCTGTGTCTCATTGGATTTTGCACTGAGAATAATTGTAATGACAATTACTCCTGAGCTGGCCTAAGCCAGAGGAAAATGATTATCAAGCAACTAATTTACCTAATGGAGGCACGTCCCTGGTTGCTTAATCTTTCAAAATGAGAGTATCAGGTGTTCTCATTAGCACAAAGCAATTCCATATTAAGACATCAATGAGAATATTTCTCTCAAATTATATGCGCTGTTGTGACATGGACAAGCTTCAGCTGAGGGCAAAGGAGAGGGACAATAATGTGCCTTTCTTTTCATCCTTGAAGGACAATCAGGATGGCTCCTCGAGCGAAGGAATTTTTGTGTCGAAAATCGTTGACACTGGGCCTGCTGCTAAGGAGGGAGGGCTGCAAATCCACGACAGGATTATTGAGGTATGTGGATACGCTGCCTTTGAACAGTGCAGGGTCCAGCTCAGGTCCTCACATGGCTCGTTTGGTGTGGTTTGGGAGAGATGGACCGTGGTAAACACTGTCTAGAAGATGTGCCTGTGAAAATATGCTGGGCTTGATTCAGTGCTGACCTCCAGGGCTTTAGGTATAGTCCTTTCCTAAATATAGAAAGGAGATTATGGATGGTATGTGCATGTCCTGACTTTCTGAGGGGCTTGCATCTCTCTGGTATGCCATAGATAGTTCTTTTTTAAGCTGTTGGAAACTTGGAAGTTATTTAGTTAAAACCATATGTGAAATGTCTGTGGTGTAAGGCACGACATTATTTTTCTTGGTATTTAAGTTCTGAACAGTCAGGGAAAATTCCGCTCTGCAATTTCTCTATGGTTTATCATAAACCAAAGTAACTCCCTTAATGTTGTTTGTGAGTTCTTACATTACTTATATTGCAGTCTGAATTTCTTCTCATTTGGCCAAAGTCTTGACCTCAATAAAAAGCTCTTCCTGTGAAAGAGATGGTTGCATGAAATGTTTCTCGCAAATTGCAGCAAGCAAATTTCTTTTTTTTTTGGGGGGGAGAGCAAGAAAAAGGTTCCTTTTCATGAAAAAAAATACAGCTGACGGTGAGTCAGATCCCATTGTTTGGCATTTTGCAGTTAAGAAAAAGTCTTCCTCACTTGTCTTATTTTTGTAGGCTGGAGAAACTTTGAGAGTCTATTGTTCAAAAAGATAAGTGCGGTGTTTGTTGCCAAGGATATCATGGAACAGCCAGTTTCTCTAAGTAATGGAATTCCATTGCTCTTATGTTTTGCAAATGAGCAATAAACAGCTGTTAAGGATTTTCTGTTGGCAGGGGACAAAGTGTATTTGCCTTTTTCTGTACTGTTATGGTAAATTGTATTCACAATTTAGAAAGGATATAAAATATTAATTAAGTTTCTTCATATGGGAAAGAATGGAGGCACAGTAGCAGAACTATAAAAAGATAAGAAGCTGAACTGTGAAATGATCCAGAGTTGCTCAAACTCTGTGTGTGATGTAACATAATTGCGAAAAGGTCTGGACAGTTTAGTGAGAACTCTGTGATTTTGTTTGAACTGAAAGCTTTCCCATCAGCCTGCATTTCCCCCCAGCCTCTCTGGAAAGCTGACATCCGTTCCTGAAGTAGTGCACAGTCACATAAACCAAACATCACATGAAAACCAAAACTCTGGGAGATCAAATGCCCCAAGGTTGGGAATTCTCCTTGTCTTTGGTTCAGGGCCCCCTGAGCACGAGCACTGTCACCGTTGTGGAGGTGACCCTGGCTCAGCGCAGGGGACAAGGGCAGCCAACCTCCCTGGGCTCTGCACCATCTGCTCTCTTGCAAGGAACCTCCTCCTTTCTGGTTTGATTATCCTTACTGCTCCCCAAATTCAGTGTTTGGCCAGACTGAGGAAGTAAGTCCCACTCTGTGTGTGTCCAGGGGACACGAGGGGACACGAGGGTGAGCCCTCCTGCTGTGTCCCCTCCCTGAGCAGGGCCATGCCTGTGCCAGCAGTGTTTGTGCAGAGCCTTCAAGCTGCATTTTCAGAGAAGAGAAAAGCCCAGAATAAAGACATCGGAGCAATTTGTTGGATTAATAACACGCCAAGGGTAGCGGGAACCCACGTGTTGACGTGGGGCTGACATGTGCTGACAGCTCTCGTTGTGCTGACCACAAACTCATTGTCATATTCCCTCTTCTCACCTCTAAATATACACAAAATGCTGATGAAAATGGAGCACATTGTTTCCCAAGAGTTGGCTTTGGGTACCTCCAGATCAGCGTCTCACTTTGGGTCAGGAGTGTCCTGTTGAAGCAAGCCTTGAGTGGTGCCCAGCTGATGTGGTTTGATTCCCATTGTGGAGCAGTCTCCAAGAGTGCTAACTGAATTCCTTTTTAGATAAATGAATTCATTCCGTGCAGCCCAGGCACTAGAGACATCCAGTTCACAGCACTAGAGTCGAGTGCTCCGAAAGAGAGCCCTTAAAACACAGATACTGCGGACACTGCTCCTGCAAGCTGCAGTTCCATCCCCTGTTCCTGCAGTTTATATTTAGCACATTGCATCTAACCTTACTCTGGATAAGGAATGGGGGACACCTCCTGCACCAGGGCATCTAAGTGGCCTTTATCATCCTAATTAATTCTCTTGGATAGTTGAAATACCTGTAAACTGTCTATACAGAATCAGGTAATGGCCAGCGATGGTGTTCTAGAGGCAAGTTTTTTTTATAACCTTCACACTGTCAAAGTTTTGATTTGGGAGTTTGACTCAAAAATGGTTTACAGATGTAGCTGTAACTAGCAGGACGCAGCTGGAGGACTTGGCCCAGAGCAGAGCATCCTAGCAAGTCATGTTTGCTTTCAAAAGTCTTAAAAATGGTAAGGAAAGATGGAAAATTACTTCTCCAGGACTGAATTTATCTATCTAGAACTTCTTTAACTTGTTCATTCAGTATTAAGGTTTTATGTACCATCAGCATGATTTTAAGTAGATGCTTTCACAAAGAATTCTTATTACAATATAAGCTGTTGAGCATAACATCTCCCTAATTAATTCCAGCATCCATCACAGAGAATTTACAATGAAGTAAAACATGAATCATTTGATTTCCTTTTGGAAAATGTTTCTTTGCTGCAGATCTTCTGGTGGATGTGTTTTGGAGCAGATCTAAAATAAGAGCGTCACTTCTCATTTTCAGAACTGCCACAACATTTCTAATTACTGAGCAGGGATTAGGCAGAGTGAAATACAGACACATCCAGGGTGCTGTTCAGAGCTGATAGCAGAAGCATTGTTTTATTGCTGTTTGCTTGCAAATTCTATCCCCTGACAATTCGATACAGAGATAACCTTGGAATTATGTCAGAGATAACTTTTAAATGTATTTTCCTTCTGTAATTTGGATTTCCTGTTCTACATTTTTAGCAGGTTGAATGCAAAGTTAATCAGGTTTAAAAATTTACGTGAATTTTCTTTAAAAGCAATTTTTTGGCCCTTTTTATATCACTGAAATAAGTAATGGCACTGTGAGGTCTATGTTGCTACTGCTAAATGACAAAAATCAAGATGAATGTTGCGTGGTCTGTACTACTCAGTCATCAGAGCAGCACATAACAAATACAGAGAAATAGCCTTTTTCTTGTGTTTTGTTTCACAGAATCTGTTGAATAACAATATTTAGTGCTTACATAGGACTATGAAGATCATGTCACAGCTATTAACTGCTTAACAATTTCCCCTCACTGTTTAATAATATCCTTACTCTGTAAATGGGTAATCTGAGGCATAGAGGGAAAGGAGTTCTGGACGTTCTTGCCAGATTAGGGTAAAGGATTTGGATTGTGGTCTTTTTGTAACTTCTCTATATAAACCGAAGCTTTTTACCTCTATCTGTTTTCAGATCTTTCCCAGTGACGTTAGGACTGAGGAAGTCCTGAAATCTCCTGATTCTGGGAGATTTCCTCTGCTTTGACTGCACATTTTTCATGCAGTTCTGTACTTGTACATTCAAAGCCAGCAGCTGATTTCAGCTGGTGATTTACTGAGGTGTTGTTAAGATGTTCCATAGCAAATTGCCACATTAAAAACATGCTGAAACTATTGATTTTTTTCTGCAAAGGAATTACTGCTCTCATAGATTTCATTTTTGTCAGGGTAACAAAATGGTCCTAATTTCCTCTCTTAACAGAAGTTGGTTCAGGTCCCAGCCCTGAATGCCTCTATGCAGCTGCTTGGCATGTCTTAAGACAAAATTAGATTTTCAGAGTTTTTATTTTTAAGCACACGAGCCCTGAAAGATTATAAATTAAATCTGGCATTCTCTTCTCACTAACTGGTAAACTTGTTTGTTTAGCTCTGGGACTGCTTGGAAAGAAGGAGGCTTTTGAAAGGCTGACTGCTCACCACCTTAAAAAGTTTGCAGCACAATTAGGGTACTGTTGAGGTAGTATAAACTGTCACAGCTTTGCTGAAACCTGGAGGATTTATGCTATCTGGGACTGGCCCGGTGTTTCATGCTGCTCACAGGAAGGATCATTAGTTTAGGAGTTGAGAACACGTCTTAGTTCATTTGATTGATTTTCCCCAAAGCACACTCATGTGCTACAAATTACAGGCTGCTTTTCCAGGACGTGAATTTCTTCACAGATTACACACAAGAACAATGAAACTTTTTAGGAGATCTTGTGGATGTACAAACAAAATTTGCCATTTGCTGCAGGCTCGCTGCTCACCCTACAGCAAGCGTGGTGTTTTGGCAGAGGCACTTTGTGCTCGCAGGAGGGGGTTAGGTGGATTTCAGGGAGATTAATTTGGTAGCTGTGTTAACAGCACAGCCTCTGAAAAGTCACTTCAGCGCAGAGAAAGTCCATCAGCCACGGGGGAATGGCAGGAAAGGACACTGTGGCAGGAGCATGGTGAACCTTCCCCTGCCAGGGCCACAGAGTGAGGCGAGGATGGCTTTGGAAGTGAGTGAATGAATAAAAGAAGAACATTCCTTGTGGTCTGCTCTGCGTGATGGGTCTCGTTTTTCCAGCAGACTGAGCCTGTGGCTGAAAGGGCTCAGTGTCCTGACTGCAGCACTGCCCCTGCACACTTGTCCTGCCCTGATCACTTATCGCACTCACAGGCAACTTCCACAAAAAATCAGTAAATAAAAGTACTATCTGAACACGGCCTTAAATGTCTGATTTGCTGGTGAGCACTTTTTAAAAGGATGCCAGCTTTAGCAGGATAATCCTGAGCCTGCAGCTCCTTGCAGGACACTCGGTGCCAGCTGAGCTCTGACAAGGATACAGATTAAACAGACTTCTTTCACTGTCCTGAATGGAAAAGTTCAGCTCTGCAAACAAGATTTACTGTGCAGCTCCGCACACTCAGGAATTAATTTTCTAGAAGAAAACATTTTCAGTCAGTGACTTAAAATGGGCTGCAGCAGTTCCTGCCAGGACACGCAAGCACACGAGAGCGTTTGTGGGGAGCGAGCGCGGCAGGGCAGAGCTCAGCCACAGCACAGTCAGCTCTTTTTGGAGTCTGTGCTCCCAGAAAACTTTCCAAGCCCTTTGTCCCTATCTGTTAATGGTGTCTCACAAAGCAGCGTCGTGCCTGTGCTAGAACATCGATCCCACAGCTCAGTCAAGAGGGAGTAATAATAACAACCTAAAGAGGAGAATGCAAATGGAAACAGGCGGCCTTGGTTATCGCTGCATTTTTTCCTCTCATAAATTTATTTCCCTGATTTCGTACCAGCACTGCAGGCTGAGCTGTGGCAGGGAGGTGGGGAAAGCAGGGGGATGAGCCAGAGAATGAACCAAAGAGGTGCAACAGGATTTTTACCCTAAATACTGCAATATTGTTCTTCCCATAAATAAAACCAGAAAAGTAAATTGGATGGAATGAAAATATAAATGTTGCAAACAAAGAAGGCAATGTTGTTTCAAGTATTATGGACCTACAGTCTCTAACCTGGAGGCTGCAGAGCTCAGTTTATAAACACATTTCATGCTGCAAGTTTGGAGAAGAGGTCCTGGGTGAGTTCCCCTCAAATTTCCACACCATCTTATTCTTTCTTCTTTTTAATAGAAGTCCACAGCATGTTGACCCTAAGCGTAATGTGGGCATTTTGAATCTGTGCAAGCTTAGAATATTGTTCTCAAGGGTGTGTTGAATGAATAAGAGGTAATTAAAAAAAGCTCTCTTAAACGCAGGAATAGATCCCTTATGTGTTACAAGTCTTAAATTAATGGGATTATGGTGTGGAGTCCTTTCTCCCCTCCACTCTTGCTTTCCTTGCTAACACAGTCTGCCTGAAAACAACCATTTCAGCCTCTAACCAACATGAAACCTGTGCCATAAAACCCTCAGTGCTCTCCCGATGGGGACAATGACAACTGTGCACAAATCAGGAAAAGAATTGCCACTGCTGGGATTGGGAGGAATGCCTTTTCTGGGATGGAGCATCCACCGGCCTTGCAGAGAAGTTGAATAATGTTGCTCATGTTTGTGTTGGAATTGCAGTTAAATAGAAAATTGCTCTTGAGAAAAAGAAGTGATTATGTGGAATTTGCTTTCCAGGTTGGATTCTCTTGCCTCAAACTTTTCATTACTATGAGGTCAGAAAAATTGGGAGAAAAGTCCTGCTGAGACAATGCTTTAAAACAGAGTGAAAATTACAGATTATTTCACATATGCCCTTCCCCAGGAGGTGTTTCTCTTTGGTGTGGTGAACTTGTTTGGGAACACAAGGAACAGGATTGGAAAGGAAATGCAACCTGCTTTGATAATTTCCAGTAAATCTCACATGAAGTCAGCGGCTCCCTGCACTGACTCCTGTCTTACTGATTCCAGAGCTCATGAATTCCCTCATCCATCCTCCCTCAGCTGTGTTTACCATTTTCTGCTGAACCAGTCCCTGCTAATTGTCAGGATAATGCAGCTCTCGGTGGTGCCTGCCTGCCCTGTGTGAGGCACAGAGAGCTTGTTCCACACCCCGGGTGGCACCTGGTGGCTGCAGGAACACTTGTGATGAATTCAAAATGCAAAACAACCTGAAAAATCTAGAATTTGGGGTTAGGAATTACTACTCTTTCAAGGAAGTGAAAAATAGCTGGTTCATTCTCTCTAGCTCATCAGAGACAAACGTGGCAGACTCCAACAAATGTTGGGGTTTTTTAAAAGGATGCACATAGAGCATATAACAATGGGACAATTTAATCTTTTCATATGTGGTACAATTCCTTGCATTTAAAATCAGCTCTTCAGTTTTCCACATTTCAAGCCAAACCATTATGATTGACTGTTAGGTTTTATTTTTAGATTTTTTGAATGTGCGGAGTCTTTTTAGAGAAAACACACAGAGTGTCCTATCAACTATTTTCACACATTTGGTATCATAATTGGGCAATCAGGCACAATCATCCCTAATTTAGTACATATGTGGCACATTACTATGCCAATTGGGTTAAAGATATGCATGAAGTAAGTGCAAATTAACTGACAAAAGGAGCAAGCCCAGACCATCACTGTTCAAAAGGCACTTGAGTCACATTTGCATAACTCTTCATTTGGAATCAAAAATGGAATTTGTTCAGCAAACGTGAAAAAGGCCAAATATGGGAGAATGACCAAATATGCCCGGGGATCCCAAATCCTGATCCTGCAGCTCAACCCTGGTTAATTTGGCAGGAGGGAATTTTCTTCAGAACAAGAGCACAGCGCTGTTCTAGTGAGAAGCACAAAACAAAGTCCCTTCTGATTGGCGATCTTTGTTTTAATGACAAATAAGATGTTTGATAGTAAACAAAATCTATTTCAGTATTGGGTGTGGGGGTTTTTTGTTTGTTTTTTCAAAGTTGCCAAATGTGAGGGCATGGTAGACAAGAAACACTACAGACAGGAAAAGGAGAGTGCTGAATAAAAGTTTATCAAATATACTCTAGCAAATTGTATAGCAGTAATGGCTTTAGATTCGTATTCTCCTTCAGCCTTTTTCCTTTCCTTAATTAATTAATTCTTTACACTGTGAAAAATTACCCACAATTAACTGCAGTTCTGGGCTTTAAACACTGAGAGGTGACAATTTATCAACATTGGGAATTTAGTTCCAACATTGTTGACTGCTGCTTTACTTTCTACCTGTTTTGATAAATTTGAAGACAATATGACCTGAATATTTTATGTTCCACTACAAAGTGCAACTACAGGACTTGTAAAGTTTTTAGGCTCCCATAAATACAAATGGGACTGGGCTGACAATAACAGGAGTTGAAAATTTTGCTTCACCTCTGGGGCTTTTAAATGAAAACAGTATTTTCCTTTTACGACTTTTATTATGCATTTTTAGTATCCAAGTAAATTTGTGTTATGTTAGCTTTTGTATAAAGGTGTAGCATCTTTAAAGAAGCTTTTATCTGTGAAGTCTTGTATCTCTAAAGTGATTTTACCTCTGAAATGGGAATTTGGGTCTGAAAGGCTGTGTGGGGGAATATTACATCAGGGAGGAAAGCTGAGCCTTTGGGGCGAAGGAGGAGTGGCACAGAAGGGCTGTGTGGGCAGAGCTGTGAAGGATGGAGACACACACCCCATGCCTGTGTGCATGACAAGGAACATCCCTTTGGGATCCCTTTGGGATCTCTAGTCCCAAACAGTGCAATGGTGTCTTACCTCCAACTTAAATTATGTATTAAATGTACTTCAGTTGTGTGAAGGAGGTGGAAAAAGAGTCAAAGTATGGAAAAAAGTATCTTTTGTTGGTGCAAGCCCCCTTTTTACAGTCTAGGGAAGCCTGGTGTTAAAATACTCTTTAAAAAAACCAAAACCACTGTTTTATAGATCCCCATGTTGTAGGACCTATAGGATCTGTAGGACCTGTGGATCTCAGGTACACAATCCCTGCAGCAGCCTCTCCCTCTATTCCCTTCCACACTGACACAGTTATCATCCACAGCCCCAGAGGAGTCTCCACAGCTTAATTACATGCTCCATTTAACAGCAGTACAAAATTAATCCTGTTTGGACAGAGATTAGATGACATATGAAGAGTCATGGCTGGTCTCTTCAGCGTGCTGAATTTTATCTTGTAGTGTTTGCATTTAATCTTTACTATTTTTGCCATCGTTTTGAAGGGCACAAAGCTGAAAGCAAGGAACAGGTCTAGGGATGGAGCTCTGTGCAGTTTAATTCCTGCTCAGATTTTCAAAGACACGAGCCCCAGGTGCTCAGCCCTGAGAAATATACCACAAGACTGTTGATAACACTGAAATCCCATCTCCAGTTTTATCCAACAGAGTAAAATCATGGGATGCTCGAGAGGATCAGAGCATGGCTGAGGTTGGAGAGGAGCTTTGGAGAGAGCTGATCCAAGCCTTGCTCCCACCCAGGGCTGTGAGTGCCGTGGGTGAATGAAAGCTCACACACATCTGCGTGTGAATAGTGCTTTGGGCTGAGCAGGAATTCCAGCTGAGAACTGGTAAATATTGTACATCTGTTTGATTGATGGGATGAATATGAGAAAGAAACCAGCAACAGGAAGGGAGAGTGAAAATGTTTCCTGAATCATGTGAAGGTGGGGGGAATAAAAAAAAGAACTTTTTAGTGCTGTTTTTTTCTTCTCTCAGTTCTGCAGGCCTCCCAGCTCAGGAAGATTTCGTTTACTTCTTAAAAGGTCTTGCTTATAAAGCAGACCTTTTTCTGGCTCTAGCCAGCTCTAATAAAAATTAGCAGTAAGTTTAGCAGCTGCCATACCACATGACTGCTTGGAATTGCATAACTTCTTTTTCCTCCTAAAGAAACACACAAAGATCATCTGATCTCCACCCTTGCAGCCTCCTCCAAAATGTTTTTCACTAACTTGATTTCTAAACAGAAATCTTTTTCTCCTTTCTTTTAACAAACCTCTCTTCTTAAGCCCAAAATCTGACAGCAAATGGTAAGGGGCTCTGGGCAGAGCTTTCGTGAGTTAAGTGAATAAGATATTTGTATTTTTGCTACTTCAAGCTCTATCACTGTTTATAAATAAGGAACCATGTCATGGACAAAAAAAAATAATATTTTGTGGCTGAAAATTGTGGTGATTTTAGGGCCTGCATTTCTGGGAGCATAGTTTTGGATGGAGATAGGTTGTGGTTTGCCAAGGAGGAGGTCATGGTGGAAAACACAAGGCTTCCGTGGCCATTCCAGATGTAAACTGGACATGGACTGTTGGCTCAGACCAGGTCCTGTTTGGAAATCCCCAAATACCTAACCTGATCGAGTGGATGGAAATGAAAAATTATCAGACTCTTCTGACAGTGTGACATGTGGAGAGGAACCATTGCTTTTTGGCTAATTGTGTTTGTCTCTAGCAAAAAAAAAAATTATCATCCTCATCAAAACCTAAGAGCAAATAACCCCTTTTCTGTACAGCACTTTTTTTCCCAAGCAAATTTCTTGCAAAGAAAAAAACATTTGTTTTGTCAGAATACTCCACTGACTGCATATTTATTTATGTCTCCCTTGTAGTTCATTCAGAATTCATTCCTATTTTGTAAGTCTTCAATCTCTGTGTCTATAGTTACAAGGAATTCTTAAATCTTTGAGTGTTTTTGAAAAAAAAAAAAAAGTGTGTCAGTGTCTAAAGTTTAGTTCATCCTAAATGCACACAAAAGCCAGGTAATGATTATATCAATATCAAAGCCAGGTAATGATAATATCAATATTTCAAATATGAAATATTGCTGAAAAAACCATCCTGTTGGCTCTCAGGGAAGCTCTGGAAGCTGCACCTCCTGGAGCCACTCTTGTGCCTTGCACTCAGTTGTGTTCCCATACTTGAGCTGAGCCACTTCTCTTAACCACAGTTACACTGAGATAAAATCTGCATTTATGTACTTCTCACTTCTGTATTTTCTCTGCTGGTGGTATTTCCCTTCTGCTGCTTTGTCAAGAGCCCCTAACTCTCATTTTGGAGTGCAGGTCTGGCCCTCGGGTGCTGGGCCAGAGCAGATGCACTGAGCTGTCTCCAGCTGCACTCCCAGCTCAGAAGTGTCCTGCGAGCACCTCCTGTTTTAATTCCAGTGTTCACACACAGCCAGCCCTGTGATTCCTTCCCCAGGACATACTGAGCCACTTTTTTTTAATACAACCTTTCATTGTTTTCCCTTCTTTTTGGCCTCCCTCTTTCCCCTGAATACCTTTGTAGGCAAGATTTCCTCTGCAGCAGGGGAATTGTTCCCTGTTTCTATTGCAAACCTTTTTCCAGCAAAGGGAACCTTCTCCTTCAGTTTTACCAGTTTTACCTCCTGCTGCTAATTAAAATGTTCTCTAAGCTGACCCCAAAGCAAGTTTTTTGCCCAGTTTTTGGCTGTCTTGTTGCAGGAGGCATTTGCAGACTTGCTGATGTTAAAGCGAGTGCCAAACCCAGGAAGGAGCCAAGGGTGGCAGAGAGCAGCAGGTGATATTTCAGCCTCTAGTACATCTCCAGGCTTTACAGACCATTGAAGGCTACTTTCCTCAACCTGACACTGCAGTTCAGGTCCTTTTCCCACCTGGCCTTCCCCAGACTCTGCTGTGGTTCTTTGTTAGACACCCAAGCTCATTGGATTAATGGGAATCATTTTGGTGATGCACCTCAGGGAGGAATAGGGAGGAGTTGGGAGGCTGAGAAGGTGCTGTGAAGTTTCTTTTGGGATGAAATGAATTTTGTGCATGATCCAAGAGAAAAGCCCTCCGTATTGGAGTGATACTCTGTTAGTTGCTCATTTAGACTTTCTGCTTGGTTTGAAAGCTGTGTTACAATTTAAATATGATTTATAGCACAAAGGAACCAGAACCCCGCAGCCAGAATTAAGATGATACACTTGTCACTAACTCTGTCCCTTTTATCCTGAATAACTAAAAATAATTTGCTTTCCATTTGTTTATCCCATTGCCTGAGGTGCTGTTCAGTGTGAACAAGATGCAGATTCTGGTGCTTAGCTCTTGTTTGTGGCTGATTGCAAGGACTTAATTCCCCTCCTTTAGAAAACCTTTGGAGAAAAACTAAGCCCAAAAGCTTTTAACCGCTTAGGAAGTGTTTTCCTGCAGTTTCAGGAAGAAATGCAGTTATCACGGCTGCTCCAAGGGAGTTGTCACTGAAGCGATAAACCATGGTAGAATGGACTTGTCCTGGTAGGAAAATGCAAATTAAGGCTATAAATGGAGGTCTTGGGAAAGGTCCTGACCGCTTTCTGCCACCAGACTCGTAATCAGCCCCAGTCATTCATATTCCCAGGCAGTCAGGTGATGTACATCATCTTCTGCAGAGGGAAAAAGGACTGGGAAATTAAAACATGCTGAAAGAATAAATGCCTTTGTTTGTATCTATCCTTCATGTGTTAATCAGTTGTTAACTGCAGACCACAACATTTCAAGCCATGCAATCCCTTTCTCCAAGGAAATGGAACTGAGTGCCCAGGGACAGTGGGATGGCATTTTAAAAGTCACTAAAAATTGACAGACAAACCCTGACCTGAAGTAATGAGCGTAATTAATTTGATATCTGCCTAGCTGAACTCAGCAGTGAAGTTTTCATTGAGGGAGTTTATGGGAACTGATGGCCACATTCATAAAGTCTGTTCTAACCTAAGGATAAAAAGTAAATTTACAACTATTTATTGGCAGTTCCATGCAGGCCTATGGTAGGATCTGTAGTGAGCAGGAATCCCTGGGATAAAGCTGCCCCATAAGTTGTCCATCACAGGGGAGAAACTTCAGCATGTTTTACATGTTCAGGCTAAGTGTGGAATTCGTTTTACTACAGCCAAAGCTGCTATTTATTTGCCTAAAGTGAAGTATAGAATTAGATAAATAAAAACTGGGGGTTTTGGTACTGCTCAGTGTCCATAAACATGGGAAAATAATCTACAAATTATTAGAAATCACTGATCAATGACAGGCACAAATGTATTTTCCATCTCCTTTGAATACTTAAAACCTTGACTCGTTATTGGAGATTCCAAATTGTGGTATTTGACACTTGAGAAGATTTTTATGGAAAACAATGACAGTTCAGTCTCCACTTCGTAACAACACAGTTGTTGTAAACAGCTCAACTTCTGCCTCCTTCAGTTCCTGACATCCACACTGCCAACTGCTTTTATTCTCCCAGCAAACCAATCTTGACAGGAGAAAGTGAACCACAATGGATTATGTTGCTGCCTAAATATTATGTATTTCCTTTTTAAGCAAATGAAATGCAACATCATGTTTAAAAATGGGAAAACATTTGGGTTTTTTTTCCTTTTCAGAATATTCCTGTTATTTTGTTACGGTGCAGTCATTTTCTGTTCCTGATTTTAAATTTCAGTTTCTACCATTAACTGCAGGGTAGGTACAGGCTTGGAACCTGGAGTAATGACTCCACAACTGAAACACGCTGACTTCTACCTCTCCTTGTGATTTAGAGAGACATCAGACTCATGTTATTGTCAGGCATCCAAGTTATTTTAAATTACTTTTCTCTGAATGCGATTTTGTGTGTGTGTCACTATCTAACTGGATTTATTCTATTCAAGTTTATAGTTCAGCTCCGCAGTTAAAAGCTTTCCTTTGCTTGGATGTACAAATTCTAGATCAAGGTCAATTCTAAAGCTCCAGTTTATTGTTGTTGTTCTCTCCCAGCCATTACTTTGTCCATCATTTAAATTGCCTTTGGATTAAAGTATTTTGTTATATCAAAACACAGCGCATTTTAGGCATTAAGAGCACTGAGCATATCTCTGAATCACAAATGGGCCTGATTTTTGTTTTTCTTTATCCTGTACTGTGTCAGACAGAGGATTTCCTACCGTTGTTTGGGAAAAGAAAGCTGGAGTTGGAAAGGAAAGCATAAAACTGATTGCCTGATGGTTTAGTGTTACAGACCACCTACCCTGAGAGGGCTGGCAGGGGAGGCTAATTGAAATTCTAAAGGAGAAAAAAGCCATAGCCCAGCAACAAACAAATAGGGAGAGCTTAGTGGAAAATTAGTGGAACAATAAAATATGATTGCTTTTTGTTAACACTTTGGTACTTGGAATGGCTTTACATGGGAGAAAATGCAAAGCAAAAGGAGGCACCTGGGGGAAAGGCATCAGACAGACATTTAAAGACTTCTCAGACAGGTGTAATATAATTTTATACACTTTACTTCTTATAAAATCTGTATCTATTCAGATGTTGTTTTACATAATTCCTTGCCTTTACAGTGGAAAGAGGAGAAAATAAATAAATATATAAGGAAGGGAAAGAAGATAAAGCATGCCTCTCTCCAGAAGAGGTTTTTTTAGGGAAGAAAGCACAGGGCAAGATGTTTTAAATTCTTTTGGGACCTCAACAAGCAATTTATCTAGAAACTATTTATAAGCTATTTTTATAAATCCTCAGTTACAAACAAAGAATAGATGTATCTTAACTTAAAATTCACTTCTGGATGAAATATTTCCCTGTTTTTATTCCCAATCACCCTTAAATAAACTGGTTTACTTGGAGGCATTGCATACAGTAAATTCTACACACATCTATACATTGTGTACAGTAAATTCTGTACACATCTCATTAAGGGGCAGCTCTATCCCTAAGGATTCCTGCTCACCTACAGATCGTAGATTTTTCCAAAACAGGAGAATCTGATTGCAAACCCACAGATTGCTGTGGACCACTGAACTCAAGGCAGAGCATTACCACAATCAGTTTAGGGTATTTAGTTTAGCGTTACGGAAAAATTTAATGAGAAAAAAACCCTAAACTCTAAAGAAATAAAAAAAGCTGTCAACTGAAGTTTTAAGTTCACTCCGAATATTTTCCAGAGACAACAGCTACACTGCACTGCTGTTTGTGTGGCTGCTCAGCTTCCATGATAACATTGTGGAGGAATTCCGAGGGGGCCAAAAGCTTTTATTCCCAAACACATTTATCTCCATCTCAGTCACTCGGGAATCCAAGAGCACAAGTGCAGAGGCCAAGTGGCCACATCCTGGCTGGTGGAACAGGCAGCAAGCAGGGACAGTGTTCTTGCCTTGGGAACCCTCAGGGGATGTAATTTGGGTTGGGATCTCTTCTTTTGGGGTGAGTGTGAATCAACGTATTGTTCCATGGGAGAACAGCTGCAGGGGACACCAGGGAAGTGCAGGAGGAAGGAAAAGCTGATTTTTCTTTGAGATGGAGCTGAAGGTTTTCTGGTTAAACAGATGTTCCTGCAGTGGCTGTTTTGTACTGATAGAATCAGTTATCAGCCTGTAAAAACCAGTGGTTCAATGAAGCAAAGTGATGCCCCATCCATTTTAAGAGGCACCAGGGCAAATTTCTCACTTCACACACTTAAACCAAGGTAAGATTTCAGTTATAAATCAAAATGGGCATTTCTCCCCTGTCAGTGCAGGAGGAATTCCACAGGAGCAGCTGCCAGGCTGCTGGGAAGGCTCACACTCACTTTCCTTTCCAGGTGGGGACTGGGATTCTTTCTCTCTCCCTTTTAAGAGATACCTTTCACTGAGCCCTGGGATGTAGAAAGACACTGGAAGCTATTTCGAATCCTTGCAACAGGTGGTTAGAGTCAAACTGCAGTACATGAAAGTTGTAGCCTTTCCAAAGTTTTCATGTCAGCCACATGAATTATTTCTCATTTAGTTAGACAGGAGTTTCGGCAAGTTGGCACCTAATTTCTATATGCTTTTTATAAAAGCAGTCAGGGCAAGGGTGATTTCTATTCCTTCTGCCTCAAAATGTGTGTGAGGAAACAAACATCTCATCTGCAACAGCAGCACAATGACCAGATGTCTTGTTTATGCTTTAAAATATTTTTGTTCCAGCCCATAGATGAAATTCTTTCCACTTTAAAAATGTTCAGCTTGAACTTGGGCAGTTAAAGGATTCCTGATGACAGAGCTGGATGAGCCAGAAAGACACACACTCTTCTCAAGGTCTTTCTTACATGAACTTTTATACTTGCATTGAATTAATACAAAATTTCTTTCATGGCCTGGAGTGACACTAGAATTTTCTAAGGTTTTCTCTATTGTCTTTGTTGTTCCTCTGGATGGGACCAGATTTGGGCCTCAAGACCCAGCAAGAGCAGAGTTACTGCCTAAAAACAGAACTAAGGCTGCCCTCAGCTCTGCAGTGTCAGAGAGGTCTGAAGCATCTCCATTCCTATTCCTTACAGGAATATGAGAATATACTTCAACAAATACACATCAGAAATTGTCTCACGTGAAGGTTTCATGGCTCTCGCAGTGCCCATTGTCAGTTCTGAGACCCACATAAATTCAAGTCTGAAATCCTTGTAAAAATTAGTTTGGCTTATTTAGATCATAGTTCACACAGCAGTGCGATATTCCTCATGGATATTCCTCAGATATTCCTCGTGGAATATCTGCAGCTCCTACAAACCCTCCCTGCTGCAGTCAGCACAGTCACAGACACTGCTTTTTCCAGGGAGAGGAGGTAGAAAAATGATCAAATACTGGTAATACCAAGAGTCTGCTAAAATTACTTGTGTTACTACTGCCAGTGCTAAATGGAGAAATGAGCTGAGTGGGGTGAATGGAGCAGAACAGACTAGAGCAGCAGAAGGTAAATAACACAGTATTTTACACAAGCATCAAATATTTGACAGTTTTACAACTGGCTTGTTATTCCTGACAACTGTTGCGTTGGGATAAAGAGCATTTGCTCTTTCCATTTCTGCCTTTCTCACATCCTCAGAGCAGCTCATGCCTGGAGGAGGTGCTGGGAAACAGCTCTGTGTCAGTGCCTCTGAAGGGTTATTGACTCCCTCACTCACAGCAGAGCCCCCAGGTTCGTCTGAGCAGCTCAGCAGATATAAATGAGGCTGCCCATCGAGGTGGGGCTTGTTTCACACATCCCAAACAGACTGCTCTGGGAGTTTGTGCTTGCACTAGAGAGGGTGGGCACCTTCTGTCCTGCTTCGCCTCGAACCCAGCACAGAAAATTCACACAAGATCCAAGGCCGTGGCTCATCTTCTATTATTTTTACTCTAGTCGTGCCTGGGGATCTTCACAGAAATCAAATCCCCATTGACACTGGAGCTTATCTCGAATAAAGTGAGGTATAAATGTTCAAAATGTACAGAAGGACAAAGCCAAGGGCGGTTGTGTCATAATTGGTGTCAGAACTGATGCACAGAAGCTCAATTTACACACCTTCATGGCTAAGGCAGGGCTGGGACTCCGAGCTTTTAGTCCATGCAGTGATTTAACCACAAAGGCAGCGGCTTCCCTGGTGGGGGAATAAACCCAGACAATTGTAATCCTCTCCAGATTGTTTCAGTGCTACTCCTGACTCTGAGTACAGATGGAAGCTTGTGGTAGTTTCACAGTGCCTTTGTCTAGACTAAGATTTAGATAGATATTTCTAAAAATTCCATATATGCCACATGTAACATATATTACTGTATGCTGAGCTTGTCGGGGGAAGATGAGGGAGGCATCACTTCAATGTGACCAACTAAAGTTATATTAAAATGTAGATCACACCTACACAGTTTTATTTTTGCTTATGCTAGACCGGACTGGCTAACCAGTTCTGATAGAATTGGAATCAGTGGAGTTGGGGCACAGCATAAAGTGACAGAAAAATGAACAGAGAGAAAATCAGGGAAAATATCCCTTCATTAATAGCAGAATACTTTTTAGAATTTTACTCATCCTTAAAATAATATAAATCTGTTAGCTTGAGACTAAGAAAACAGTAAGAAGTCTTAGACAAAATAGGAATCTTTTCTGAAAAGTCTTGAGAACAAATACTTGGATACTTCTTCAGCCATAGCTAGAGCACTTGCAGTTCTGTACCTTCTAAACGAGCTATACCTGCATTGCCATGATGAGTGGGGAGCATCCCTAAGATGGATAATAGCTGCTTAAAAGTCCAATTGTAATAAAAATTGGTTTATCCATGACTTACATATTCAACTACATTTGCTATATTTGATTGTTTCTAACATCAATTAATAATATGCCTTTAAATAAAAAGCAAGATGTGCATCAGTTACAGAAAGAGCATTTATTCTATGTATCCCTAAGAGTCCCAGAGGGAGATTTGGGTGTCCAAGGAATGCAGGGTGGGGTGGACTGTGGCTTCCCTTCAGCCCTGGCTGTCAGATTGGCCCCGAATTGCTGTTCCTGCTGCCATTTTTAGTGATTTGGTATCAGCAGCTCCAGCCCCTGGGGAGATAAGAGGGGGGCACGTGAGCTCTGCAGCGCTCTGGGGCAGGACTATATCAGTCTAGCAGCTGTTCTGTGATGGGGAAGGCATGTGACAGCTCAGGGCAGGCTCCAACAAATGGCACCCACTCCCAAAAAACGAGCTCCTAACAGACCTGCCCCCAGATGGCTGCTTGGGTAAGGAGTTCAGTGCTCTGCCTGACAGTTGTCTGAAACCTGAGTTTTTACAGTGGGAAATGAGAGAACATGATTATGTTTTCAGGGAATATATTTGGGGGTCTATACTGAACCTAAATCATTACCCAGTAAGGATCTGTTGATGTTCATAATCTATAGCACTGACACGTCACTGCTGTTTTAACCAAAGATCGTTCAGTCCCAGAGCTGCTGATATTTCTGGTGGAGAAGAAGGCTTGCAGAGGAGTGATGGAATGCTGGCTAAAATGCAGAGGAGGCTGAGACCTGCAGCTCATAACTACTCCTCACATTCTGGGACATCCATTCCGGGGAGCAGAAAAATTAAGATCCAGACCAGACACTCCCCACAAGTCCTGGAGTCACGAAATTGAGGTATAACTCTCAGACAATCTCAGTAGGATTTTCACACTCTGAAGAAAGCATTCTTTCAGACAAATTTTCCCATGGGCCATATCCCTCCATTTTCTTGTCCCTTGGATGGTTGTTTTATTTAATATGAAAAAGGTGTAAAACGCTGTTCTTCTCACTGATGGTGTTTCACACTCACTGTAATTTAAAAGGCCACAGAGTAGAAGGGAAGCAGACCCAGTGTAGGTCGAATTCTGTGCAGAAAAAGCTGCCCATTGATTTTCTGCTCTCTGTCCCTGGATGCTCTGCTCATTCCACATTTGTGCCTCCCCACCAAACCCCCATGATTCTCATCTGTGGTGTTTTGCAGCCTAGGAAAAGTGGATTAACAGAGTTTTGACTTGTGTCACTAGCTGGAAAAGGATGCACCTTTCCAATTCATTTCACCCAAAACTATTAGGTAGTCATGAAATAGGCAGATGAGGTACCATGTTTAGATTAAAGCTTTGTTTCTTATTTCCCCAGAGGGCTGAAATCCATGACTTCCAGGATGATTTTGCCTCAGTATATTGAAATAACACATTTTAACTTAAAGACATGATTTGTGACAGATACAACTTTGTAGGTTGTAAGCTATTATTCATGATTCAGCTAAGATATATGGAAAATAAATGTTTGTGCTTTGTGTTAGAAAGTGTCGATTGGTGCACACACAGTCACAGATTTACTGTAAAGCTGATGTGGCTGAGACAACCTGTTAGTAATCAGCATTTTCAGTAGGGCAAGTAGAGAAGAACACAAAACCAGGACTTCATTAATAGCAGAAAATTCCCAGAGTGTACCACAGGTCCTTAAATGCAGTGATCCACCCTGGAATGCACAGAGCCTGCAGGGAACCACCTGCAAGGGATGCACACAGACCGTCCTGGGTGCTCATCATGGGGTCACTCACACACTCTGAGTATCCACAGGAGTACAAATGACAGTTCCAGAGGAAGAAGAGGAAGAAGCAATTCTGCTGCCTGACCATGAGGGGTGTAGTCCATGAAAGAGGAGAATTTTCCCTCCTATTTCTATTCCCCAGTTCCCCGAGCTGGGCAATGTCAGGCAAATCACATTTTACCTGTGATGCTTCCATGTGTCTGGGGATTAGTTCTGTGCATCCACATTTGCAGCTTTTACCCACAACATTTATCATGCTGGGATATTAAGCTCAGATGTTTTAATAAATACAGTGATTTGTTTTCATCTAAACTGTTCCTGAGCCATCACTGCTTTGTTGCCGAGTGTCAGTATGAACTGCTAAACATGAAATATTATCTACAGCTACAGAATATTCTCATGAAGCTATCATTTTCAGAGATACAGGGGATAAAAAAGCTGTATTGTTGATTTTTCAACAGAAATACAATCAACTCTCAGTGCAAACATTCAAAGATGTAATGAAAAGCTGCTGTAACAACAATTCTCCCTGCGTAACTGCTGTTGGGGGTTTGAATATGCCATTTGTAAGGTTTAAATTGCTTTTGCAGTCAAGTGTTGTAATCCATTAGTGATAAGAAAAGGTATTTGTCTATCAGTTGTGCTTAACTGCATTCCTTGTATTAGAAACAATTTAGTCTCTTACGTGAGCCCCGCACAGGAAATTGTTTAGAGTCTGGCTGCAGAGGTGGAAAAAGAGCAGTTGGTGCTCCCTTCCCCCAGCAGAAATGTGATGGATAACTGAACTCTGACAGCCAGAAACTTAACCTTTAGGGGTGTTGCACAGAGCAGCAGCACAGGCTTTTACTCAGAGCATTTCAGCTCCTTCTGAACAAGCTCGTGTACAAAAAACTGTGCAATTCTTCCCTTAAAACGGTGACGCTCCTTCCTTTGGCTGTTAAACCATGTTAATTCGTTATCTATTTTTAGAGAATATCATTACTCTTCCAAAAAAACAATCTGTGGGTAAATGGATGAAGGCTAAGATTTGGGTTTTGTAGATGGGAATTGCAGTTTTCTCTGGAAGAGCAAGTTCTCAGATCAGATTTGCTACCAACTCCACTGAGCTTTGGAGAAGCATTTGCTAAATATTATCAGCTTTGCATGTTTGGCTAAACATCAGGAGTACACCAGAGCATTTCCTTGGGTTTCTTTTTGCTCTGTAAAGAAGCAGAACAGTGTTGCACCAAGTCTTTAGGATGTGATCTAACCCAGCAAAGCACGATGCATATTACATATCACAGACTCATGGAAATCAGATAGGAAACACAGCAGATGGGACACCGATCCCCAGACTGGCACTGGACTGGCACTGCACACCGATCATCTTGGTCACTACCTAAATGCAGGATTAGAAATTATTTCAGGCTCCATATATACTGCCCATGTATAAAGCAATATATTTCTAAATAGTTTAAAGCAGTAATTCAAGCACTGCACCCTTTATGATTGTAATGCAGTCATCTCCTTACGTGGTTTTATTAGAAAAAGTTTAATTTTGTGAGGGGCTGTTCTCACAGGAGAGCAGAGTCAGCAGCCTGTCAGAGGCTGGTCTCACCCCATCCTGAAACCCAAAGCAGCTTCCTGTGGGATTTAAGAGCTGCAGCTGTTCAGTGAATTCAAGATGTGTCTTACAAAGCTTTGCACCTCAGTAAAAGCTGCAGTCATTGGGCTGGACACCATCTGATGTTATACACTGGATCCCTGTGTTCTGCTGCTTAAAATAATCCATGCTGAGGGGGAATTTTTTAAGGTTTCCAGGGGCTCGCTCTCTGCTGGCAGTCTTTACTTTGTCCAGTAAAACAGGAGTTGGCAGAGGCGCTGGAATATGAATATTGCAGAAGGGTGAGCTTTCCCATCTAATGCACTTGGCAGGAGCAGCTCTGAGCTGCAGGGAAGGGAGGCTGGAGCCTGGAGAAGGAGGGTGACAGCCCTAGGAAAACAAGCAGTGAAAGAGGAGACAAACTGCATTACATCAGGGACACTCGTTTATCACAGGAGCTGCACAACTCCTGATTTGTGAGGAGAGCAGAGGCTGTGCCAGGGCTGTGTCCCTTACAAAGGCTGGGCATGTGGCCACGCAGTGATAGTGTGTTCTTCACAGCCAGTAATCACATCAGTACCAACTTCTTCCTTGTGCAAAGTGCTTGGGGATCATACATCATCGTCAGCAGGAGTATTTCCTGCTGTCCTGCTGCCAGGGTGCTCCCAGCAAAGCCTGGGAGAAGGAAGGAGGCGTTTAGTGCTGCTGCTCTGGGCTGGGTGGGAGGGCAGCGGTGCCACAGCACCCGAGTGGGTCACGTTTCTCCTCTGGTTTTAATCTGGGTTCATCTGACATTGGTTCTGACTTCTTCTCATTGAGCAGAACCATATGTTTGGTTTTCAGCAGCACATGAAAAAGTCGGGGCACTGCTCACAAGCTGAAATGCCTCCACAGAGAGGGAAAGGATGGGGTTGCATCTGCCCCACCACTCGTTATTTCTCTTCAAAGACTGGGTTAGATTTACTGCAGCTGTCAATCAGCTCCAGGCACTTACTCCATTTCCCCCCCGCTTTGTAAATCACATCCATCAAATCTACTGCTGGCAAGTGGATAGTAAAAGGTATCTCCCCCTCAAGAGCCTCTCCAGCTGAAAGCAAAGCAAGAACCTGATAATCCACAGAAAACCCTGCGGGATGTGAATATCCCTGCAGTGGATCAGGTCAGAATCACCAGAGGGAATCCAAAGGCTGAGCACCACAGTGCCCAGTCCAACCACGTCCAGTTCACAGGACCCTCCCTCCTTGTTTTGTCTCAAACAGGAACAGTTTGCTTAGACTCTTAAAACTTAATTCCACACAACCCCCACTCAACATTTCTTTTGCCTTTTTGCTTCAGGTAATGCAGTAAAATACTGCCCCAGCACCTGCTCCGTGTGCAGCTGAGATTTCTCTCTGGTTTCAGGCAGTTTCTGCCTCCACAGCCATAAAACAAGGCAACACTGGAATAAACAAAGTTTTGTCTTTGCATAGAAGGTCTGAACTCTGAGGGATAATCCTCAATGGATGCTGAGCCCAATGCAAATTCATGGGTAGTTGACAATTTACATTCTACTTTGAATTATATCTGTTCTCACATCCTATTTCCCACAGAAAGGGGGACTGGAATTGGATACTTGGTGCTCACCTGACAGATAAATATCCTCCAAGCTGTAAACAGGAAGCCTGTTCGGTTTTGGGGGTTTTTTTCATAAATAAAAGTTGTATGCAACAGTAACTATAGGAGGGCAGACTTCAGGCTCCGTGCTGTAAACACTGTCAGATGCAAAAAATAGTTTCTGGATTTTATACAAGGTATTAGACTATCAAGATGTGATTACAAGGCATACGTTTGTCTGGGAGCCTATTTATGTGCAGCTGAACACTGCTTTTGATTCATGAAGCTCCTTTTTTATATAAAATGCAGTTTGGCAAGTTTTAGCACTTAGTTAACTAATTCCCACCAGAAATACTGAAAGCATGGTTTCCATTTATAGCAAAGGGGATTAGGCTGATTTAGAAATACAGTATGTTGACAGTGCTATTTAAAAGCATATGGACAATTTGCTCCTTTCTTCTCCACGACAAAAATGAGTGGTAACCATCAAATTCTGTGCATCTGAGCACTGGCCTCTCTGTTTTGTCAGGATCAGTGTAATCTTTTCCAGTTGTAAAATCGAATCCAAAGTAGCCTGATTTATTGTTCTTTGCTCCCCTCAAAAGGCACCGAGGCATCTCCACAGCTCTTTCCAGGCAAAGTTAGTCAAAATCACTGCATGAAGGCTTCCAGAACACGATTTTGATTGGCGCAATAGTTCCCAACACTAGATATTACTTAATTGCAAGTATTTGGTGATGATTTTCTATTAATTGCAAAAGTTTTTGCTAGTACAGCTCCAAGCTTCAAGAAATCTATGACAATATAACGCAGGAGGGGAAGAATTATGTTTTGTTTGTTATTCACACATGTCTTGTTGGAGCCTCTGTAATTATTCTACTTGGGCTTTATGCAAAGACGAGTCTCAGAGAATCCTGCAGGAGAACAGGAACAATCCCAGCACTAAAAATTCACGTCTGTGCTTAAATCACAGAACCACAGGGCAGGTTGGGAGCACCAGCAGGGAGATGTGTACAAACACAGCCTGCCCTTACACAATGAAATAAAAGTGTTCATGATGAATATAGAAAATAGATCAATTGATACAGTCAGTGATCATTTGTTAAGGTGCCTAGGCACAAGCCTGGCCTTTGAAAAGGCCTGATTGCCCAGCAGATATGTGAAGGTTCTTACTAGACACAGAAATATATCTAACACTGATGTAGTAACTTCACAGGAAAAGCTGCCACCGTCACAGGGGACAGCAGGCTGTCACACTCATCCTTTGGCTGCCAGCCACCAAGGGATGCAGGCTGCAGTCAAACTCAGGATTTTCATACAGGCACCTAAATAAGGTATCGGAGCCAGAATGGATGCTGTGAATCTTCCCCTGAGACATTCAGATTTGAGTCAAATATCTGCACAAATTCACATTCACAGAGCCCTAGACAAATATATATACAGTGGTAAGAGTCAAAGGAAAAAAAAGGGAGGATCCATGAGCAAATCCATGTAGGAAGTGCTGCCATGTAGGAGTCCTTTTGAGTCCTGTGTAAACAGTAATATTTCTTACTTAGGGAAAGTGCACTGAAATGGAAAATGCAGACCCCCAGCAAGCAGGGACTGAAATAATTCTCAGCTGAAGTCAGTGAGATTTTGTGTGCCAACCCAGTCTGATATTCACAGTGATCTGCAGTCACTCTCTTCACCCATTTGCTGACTGCAGTGCATTATAGTGAATGAATAACACCGTATTTTCTTGAAGATATCTTAGACTAATGCCATGAATAGTTTTGTTAATGATCTAGAACATTCACAGTTTGTTTTAATTATTTCATCTCCTTTCTACATCTCAATTATTAAAATAAGCAGAAGTTACCAAAAAGTGTTAGGAACAAAGTTTAGGCATGAAAACAGCTCTGAGCTCTCAGCAGCACAATCCAAAAAACATTTGGTTGCCAACAGTTCAGTGATTCATGAAAATCACACTTGCATCTGAAATCTGTGTTGGCTGAGGCCCCGGGCAGGTGGTACCAACCTGTCAGGCTTCACACAGAAGCATTTCAGAGCATTTCAGGACAGTGCTGTTTTAAATGAAACAGTCCAATGTGGGCTTGGTTGATCCTCAGGTACAGAGGATTTTAGAACTATACTGACCAAAAAATCCGTACTTTTATATTGCTGTATCTCTGATAGGGAGACATAACAAGTACTGTGGGGCAGGAGGAATTTAACACAGCAAAAACCTCCCCTTTCCCTCCTATTGTTACATGCTGCAAATTACAGTAATGATTATTAATAACTATTGCCAAGTTTTAATAATAGTAATGAGTATCAAACCGTGAAAATACTGAATGATTAAGCCAATATAGAAACTATGTCAGAAAATAAATTTAATCCAGACATGTGTATGGCAAAATGACTCAAACCTTTGCTAACAAGCGTCAAATGGAGATAATTTACATTCCCTTTAAGCAGAGCTATACACCCTGTAGAAGTGGCCAGTTGAAGAAATATCCCCAAGACAAAAACATTGTGCATCCAAAATGCTCCTTGGAAGTGTGATCTGCACAGCAAAAACCTTTCTCATATCCACACTGCCTGTCTCTCACGGAAGCAACACAAGGCAAGTTTTAATCTGCGTTATTAAATATTAATCTGGTTACCATCAAGCCCCAGAGTCCCTCAAATAGCTGAGCAATTGTCCCCAGATAAACCAGCTCTTGACCACCAGATGTGTCACATTCACTGTTAAACCACACAAACAGTTAAAACAGTAAAAACCACGCACTGTTAAAACACACAAAAGGATGCACGTGTACACACATCTTGAACACAACTTTCAGAGCAATGTTGTTATGATTTAGTACTTTCCCAAAATAGATGCATACATCTGCAGACTTGAAACATCTCACCCTTAGGAGCTTTAAAAAATACATATAATCATGCCACATTTTGGAGAAAAACTCCTTCCTATTGTGGGATCTTATTGCACTCAACTTTGTTATGGATACATGAGTGTCTCCAGGGCTAAGCACACCGAAATAATTGTAATCCAATTGTGCTGAAATATTTAAGGGCATTTGTTGCTGTAAGGACATTCCATTTGACTCAACCAAGATGCACAGCCAGAATGTTTTCAGAAATAAAAGTTATGGCTTTTGTCCACCTCCTGTGAAAGTAAATGACCAGGCTGTCATCTCTTCAGCTGGGCTGGGGCTGGCTCTGCGTGGTGCTGCCTGGGTCAGGGAGCAATTACTGGTGGTGTTAAACAAAAGGAGTTACCAGGGTAAGAGCCATTTTCACCAAGCGTACGGCTCAGTATCCTAGGGGGTGGTTTTGTCTGCCAGGAGTACCCAAGAACAGCAAGAAATGATATTTCAGCCTTCCCTGCCATTAATTGCCCGTGGCACTGTGCTTTCAGCCTGGCTCTTAACACCCCTTCCACCCTCCTGGAGGCCAAACAAACTCCCGTGGCTGTAATTATTAGTGATTTTGAGACATGTAAACACGATTTGCATCAGCAAAATGCTCAACTGTCATAAAACATGCTGTAGCATCTTGGTGGTGACTAAAACATATTTGTTATTGCACAAAACTAATCTGAAGAACGCTGATTTGGGTTTCTGATGTCTTTTGTGTTTGTACAAAAGCCTGCTCAGCCCATGGCCCAGGAGAGCAGACCACACTCACAGTGGTACAACAGAGATATACAAGTGCATCTTTGTAGTTTTTCAGTTATTAAATAAGTTTATTATTTATTATTTTATTAATTTCCTGATTTTTTGTTATTTCATTTTATGAAGGGTTTTTATGTTGCCTTTGTTTTGGTTTTGACTTAATGGCAATTCGGACTTGATTCATTACTTTGTAATAGGAATAAAGGGAGAAAGGCACCCTATTATAAGAAGTTTATAAAGTTTAAAAGGAAGAAAATTACAGCAAAATCACAAGGGAATAAATAAATCTAATCCTTTCATCCTATGGCAATTAGGATGATTTGAACACTTCTACATAGTTAGTACCGGAGAACTGCACCCCAAAACTTTTCTGAAGTCCTGCTCTCAGTATTCACCTCTGCTGGTGGAAATAAAGGATAAATTGTGACCACATGGTCCATCTTATTCCTGCAGTCAGGGTGAGGAAACACGCTGACGGAAATGGCCTCAGAAAGAGCCAGTGAAAGATTTCCAGATTTTCTAACCCTAGGCTGATGATCCAGCTCCAAGTAAAGATAATGCAAATTTTATAAACGCAAACCAGCTGCTTTCCTTAAACCAGCAGAATGTTCTCTTTCAGAAATGGGCCAAGGAGCTGAGCACGCTCAAGGATGAGCTTGTGTTGTTTTGAATCAACTCTCATTTATCTGTAGGGAACTCATTATTTAAAAATCAGTGCAGCTTAAGGCTTGAATAAAAATGTTCTGGGATGACACTTCAGAGGCTGCAGTGAGTGACACTGTGCTGTCCTCAGTAGTGTGTGTGTTCTGACAAACCCACTAACACTTCCTTGCCATGTCGATGATTTTCCTTACATTTCCTTATCTAAACCACACAAGGCTATCCTGTTTGAAAATTGAATTGTGATTATTAAGCAGAACATGCTTTGTCAACTTCCTGCTCTCAATTCTGGTGCTGATCAACTGTTCAAAAATAGAGTTTTAAGAACTGGAGAGTTTTTTTATCATTGGGTGATTGAAATGCAGCTCCTTTTTCATACCAGTGGAAGACCTTAACCCACTCTATCTTTCCACCTTTTTAGGAAAATGGTTGAAAATTTGATAGCTTTTTATACCAATAATAAAATAAAAAATGAGTAATGCTTAAATCCTTTATTACCGCCTTTCTCCTCACCTCTAGGAGCTGATGTAATGAGTTATTTCTAAGATACTATTTTATGTTTCCTGACCTAAATGGCTGCACAATCTTAGTGTTACTACACTGTAATTTGGTACATGGTCAAAAACTGTATTTTTGTGGTATGTGAAGTGCCATCTGAATGTGGTAAAGCACAGCTGGCACTGGCTGCATGTAAGAAATTAGAGTAGAAGCAGCACTGGAATTATTATTTAAAAAGAAATTAATTTGCAGGACTTCTTGTGCAAACGTCTATCAGTGCTTAATATTTCTTAGTTTAGTAACTAATTAAAGATTCTGAAAATGTAGGTCATGTTTCCAACTGTTTATCATTCCAATTTCAAAATTACTGAGCCATATTTAAGCCAAAACCTACACAGTGATTTAGAGACAAACCCAGTGTTAGGCAAGGTTTCACTATGGAAAATAATCAAGACCTTGAATGTTGGCTAAGAAACAGGATGGATAATCCAAGACACGTGGGGATGTCGGTACAAAATTAATAAAAATATTGAGATTGACCACCAAGTGATGTTTATACACACAAAATATTTGCCATCCTCCTATATTCAAGCAACCATAGAGTTTTCATAGGTGATAATTTTAAATACTGGGAATTGAATATACTACAATTGCTGTAGAGCAGAAGAGATCCCTCAAGCACTGATATCACCAGGAAATATGAAAAGCTGATTTCCACACGTCTCTGCCTTCACAGAGCAGCAAACAGCACTGAACACACACACCTCGTTAACAAACCACAGTCTGTTCTAATTTAGGCCCATGCAAATAGCACTGGAGTTGTTCCAGATTTGTATCTGTAATTGATAGCAGAATTTGCATAGTGTGTGTACACACACACATACATAACATAAGCTCTCCTCCCACTACTGTATACAAGGCTTTCAGAACAAGAAAAGCTCCTTAAAAATACATCTATTTTTAATTTCAGATTTTTTTTCAGAACAATCACTTAATCAATCCTGAAGTGCATTAACTTCTGTAATCCTAAATAATTGATTCTCCCTTGATAATCACAGTTTGGATTTAGGTTTCTGGACTGCTTGCTTGCAGTGTTTTGTACCTTGTCTTGAAAAATACTCTGTGAGAGGGCCACTGGTGAGCAATTACAGTTTACTGTGTTTCTGGCTGGATATTTGGCTGCTGCCTTTCACTCTCTCTGCAATTTCATTAATGCCTTTCACATGTTAAGATCCCTTTTCATCAGGACATCCCGGCCATGTATAAAGGTGGCTGAGTGATGTTGGCAGTGTTTTTACAGATGGAGATCCATTGGTGAGGAGGGTGACGCAAGGGGAAGGCAGGCAGTGCAAGAAACCAGTTTATTGGATCCTATTTCTGTGCTCCAACCACTGGATTCTCCTGTCTCCATACAGATTTAAAGGATTAGTTGTAAGCTAAGTCACTTTTACAAAACACATTCAAGTCACACTGGCCATTTTTGCTGTGTTCAGAAATAAGCAGCAACATCCAACAATTCCATGGCAGGGAAACCACAATAAAGATCCTTGGGAGTTCAGACAGCACTGGTTCAATGCTCTGGGGAGTATTTGGCAATACTGTCAGTAATTTTATCATCCACAAAGTGGTTGATCTGTAAAGCAGTGGCAAGGGCCACATAATGGTTCCCCTTGTTCAGGAGGAAGGGAGGAAGAGGATGATTTTAGCAGTTTCAGAGGGGCAGCTCATGGACTGAAACCTCATGGAAATGCCTAAAGCAAATGATCACTCATTCTTACATAGTAATCTCTGGCAACCTGGGCACAAATCAGAGCAAACGTGCACTGCCCCAGGTCTTGCCAAGAGCTCAAAGCAGTGCCCCCAACCAAAGGATGTGAAGGGGCTGGGGTAACCTCCCTTTCCAGGAGAAATCCTGAGCTTAACAGTGCTAAAATGCACTGTCTCCCAGAAAGATTTGGATCAGGATTTAACTGTAGGCCTGGCACTGCATCACAGGAATGAGAACTTTCATCCACAATGAAACACAACCTTTCCCAGATCGTTTTTGTGCCCACTGCTTGTCTTCCTTGGCAGAGAGGCTCATTAGGATGCAACCAACGTAAAAGGCAAACTGCCAAACGCCACAAGATTCAAACAATAACAGACAGGAGATTTTGACCTGATACAACTAAAATGCAACTTTGATAGCACTGTAAAACACCCCATGAAAAATGAAATCACTGCTGATAAAGCAGGGCAATGATAACAACGTGTCCTACCGATAGCTGGTGATTTCCAGGCAGAGCCGAGGCAGGGAGGCAGCACCATGGTCCAGCCAAGCTGGAAGGGAAAGGGACAGACAGCAGGACACCCCCAACATGGCTGAGAAAGGGAACAAAGCCCCCCAGCTGAGCTTTAGTGGATTCTGGGGCAGGCAGGGAGCCCAGGTGAGGCTGGGCAGGGCTGTCAGGCACTGAGTGCTCTCAGCTGTTTGTCCCAGGGCAGCACAAAGACCTCCTCCTATTCCCATGGCAGAGTGCCTTTAGGGTCCCAGGGCCATTATCATCCCAATCTAAATCTGAAGGGAGTTTGCTGTTGTAAGACCCCTAAAGTGGCACACCTTTGCTGCCAAGGAGCAGCACAGCGTTCCTTGTTCTCCCTCTCTTTTACACACCGTGAGTGCCCCGTGCCAATCGCTGGCGTTCCCAAGCTGCGCAGTCCTTGTCACCAGCAGAGTGGCAGTTCCCCTGGAGACATGAGGGCTGCGAATAGCAGGGTTGGTCACTGAATAGCTCACTGCCCCCTGGGGAAGTTCACACAGCACCTGCTCCAGCCCTGACCCCTCAGAAAATAATGATCCTTCAAAAACAAGCAGGTCTGGCCTGGCTCCTTGGGCTCACCAGCTCTGCCCCTCTCAGTGACAGCACAGGCAATAGCCAGGATGGTGGCACTGCTTAGAACAGCTTCACAGATTTCACATTTTAATTCAGTTCCTGTTTTATCATCCCTCTGAAAAACACAGGCTTCATGTGTAAGGTGGGGGACAGTCCGGCATTGACCAGACTCTGTCTTTAGGCTGCTTGGTATGTGCTCTGCGTTTTTCCCATTCCCTCTCTGCCTGCCTGGAAGGACTTCCAGCCCTGCTTTCTTCTTAAAGGGGGATCAATAGGAGCTTTGTAGGGTTGTCCCAACTCCCTGTACAAATGAATAGAGCGAGAAAGTTGCTGACTCCTCCTAAGCAATTTTCTACAATCCATACCCTAACTAGACAAAAATACCCCTTTTTTTTCCATGTAAGACTAGCAAATATACCCAGAGAAAATACACATCTGTGCTGGGGCAAGGGTGTCTTTGTTTTCTTTATCTTGTTTGGAGCTCACTGGTGAAGCTCTGAACCCCAGAGCTGGCCACACTGGCTGTGTAGCACTCCTGCAGTCCCATGTGCGAGTTCACTTACACTTCTCCTATTTTGCTTATTATTCTGATAATAATGAGCCCTCTCCCTATCCCCATTCACCCATTTCTCAAAGCTCTGCTCCAGATTTTGCTTGTCTTGCCCATGAGTGACCTGCTGGGCTCCCATCCCATGAAGAATGGGGTCCCTGTCACTACCCCACCCCAAAAAGCAGCTGTTGGGGTGCAGGGGCAACCAGGTCCCTGTTCCTCCCCTTCTCTCCTGCTCCTCGCTGGAGGCAGCCCTGTCTCCCGAGATGCTGCGCTGCTGTAACAGGATCTCCCCGCTGCTCACCGCTCTGGACTCTGTTTTTCTTGGCACAGCGCTCCCCGAGACACTTGAAAACAGAAAGCAACTCAAAGCTCTCTTGGCTTCCTTCCTCGCCTCTGCTCCCCCTTTCCTTTCTTGAAACGGTTTATGAATAAAATAGCAATATTCTCTCTTAAAAGCGTTGGGTTACAATGTTAAAATTTGGATTGCAAGGGCTCTATTCAGTGTTCAGAAGTGGCAGATGTTTGCAACAGGCACAGTGGGAAAAACCCATCCCAGATTCCTGCAGTGAGAAGTTAAGGTGCAGGCCTGATTTTTGGGAGAAATATGAATCCCCGTAGATCACTTGCTGCATATTTTAATGACATTTAAACATAACCAGATACAATTAATACTAGAGAAGCAGGGAGCTAGTCTAAGCAGCAGGGGCTGAAAGTGCTGGGCTCCACTGAAGAGTTATTCACCATTCACCGAGGAATGGGCTGAAAAGAGTCTGCAGGAAATTAGCTAAAATAACATCTCACCCAAATGGAATATTTTAATTGATGCTAATACAAAACGCTAAGAAAATATATGTATCTGCGAAGGATTCCTGTAAGCGCAAAACAAATGGTGCTTCCCATGCTCCTTTCTCAGCGGGGCTGATAGTTCCAGAAAATGTGCAGGAATTTTAATCTCTCGTGACTGTAGCACAGAGCTCGGGTCTATATGGGGGATGGAAAATGTCCATGCACCTGGAAGCAAACATAAATCACAGTCAGCCCAAGCAGCTCTGCAGACTGCACAGCCTCCTCCGGCCATGTCCTCAGTGCAGCTCATTCCAGACATTTCCAGGGCTGGGGTGTTTGCTGTGTGTTTTTTGAGTCTCTGCTGCGTGGTTTTTGCACAGCGCCGTTCGCGCTCCCGCAGCTCCCAGGGCATTCAGCTGTTCCTCTGCGCGAGGAGCAGAGCCGTGGCTTGGCCCATCTTCCCTGATTTTACCCTCACTGGGGATCTGCTCCATGGAACAGGAAAGTGAGAGCAGCTGGGACTCGACAGGAAATCTGTCACATCTCTAGAGCTGTAAAGAAGCAGCGTGTCATCCAAATGTGCTCGAGTTTGCAGTTCTTAGCGCAGATCCGCTGACATCAAGGGCTGTGGGGCTGACACCAGCTGGGAGTTCACCCAGCGTCTTCCTGAGCTCACAGCAGCCATGTGAACATAGGAACCCATTTCTTCTCCTTTTCCCATTCCCTCTGGCAAAATCAGCTGCAGGAGATCCTGCACATAGTGCTACATGCCTGGGCCATGTGTGTGCCATCATGGCAATGCCACATCCTGTGACAGAACCAGGGCACTCTCACCATAGAACTGGAATTTCTACTACATGAAAACCCTGCACAAAATACAAGAGTAGGTCTGCAAGAGTTTAGGGAGAAAATAAAGCTGCATTTTCCAAGTTTTTCTAGCAGAATAATAAAATAAAAAATCCATATCTCTCTGTTGTTGCGATGCCAGAGGTTTGTTTGCCAAGATTTGCATTTAATCTTACCTACATTACTGCAGAAAATTAAAGACATCTGAGAAGTGAGAGGGAATTCCAGATATACCCTATAAAATGCTGATACAACACTGTGACTGTACAAGTACCTACAGATAAATCTCATGTTTTATGACTCTAACAAGGGCAGTTTGCTGGAGATATGTAGCATGATAGTGATGCTAACCTGATATCACGTTTCCTGAAAGAAACACACAGAACTCTAGAAAAAAAATGCAGCAGGAGATAGCAAAACGTTTCATAGTTTTGTATCCCACAGTCTCCAGAGCAGCAGCATCCACAGGGAGACCAAGAGGTTCAGAGCCAAGTGCTGTTCACAGCAGGAAGGTGTGGGATGTGCCAGTGAGAACTTGGTGTATTTTATAACATTCTTACTATGGTGGTACTGGAGCATGAAAATTGTTTTGTCAGTGGTGCTGGGAGTTCTGCTGCCTCGTGTGCTTATGCCATTTCTGGTGGTTCAGTAATTGTACAAGGAGAAAAGAAGGTGAAAGGGAGGAGTTAGATGTGGCTGTTGGTAGGATTATTGATCATATATAATTCTAAAATACTCATATTTGCAGATAGAAACTGTTCAAAAGTGCCCTATTTGCAGGTTTCAGGTAACCACAGTTCTACCAGCCCCTACCCTTAAATACTGAAACAGACCAGTCAGAAGATCACATTTTTGTCAATGCTCTTTAACAATAGTAATTTTTAAATATTACATTATGCTTTTCACATAGCATACTATTGTTGTTTAGAATAACATAATAAGTATTCAGGTAGAAAGAATACTTTCCTGAGTAATTCCTTGAAAGAGATTCTTTTGCTGGAAATGTATGCCATAGCTGATAACACTAATTTCCACGTAAAGCAAGATAGAGTTTTTATTCCAGTGTGCAATGAATAGGGAATAAAAATCTATTTTTCCTTTTCCTATAAACTTCTTCCAAAGAACAGAAATTACATTATGCATCCTGAAGATGGTAAGCTTTACTTGCTGCAGTTTTGATGCCATTAAGAAAATTTAACAGCCAAGGGCCTAGATGAATTTGTCATCATCATTTAGATTCACTTTGAGGTCACCTCTACAGATTTACAGTGGGGTTATGTTTGTGTGGCACACTGAGCTACTGCAGTAAACCTGCCCCGGTTAAAAAGCAGTTTAACCCAGCTCTGGCCTCCTGGCTGGTGGCTGTAGAAGAGGAACGAAGGATTCTCCACAGAAACTTTGGGGATCAGGAATGGGTATTTGTTGGTGGGTCAGAGCAGCAGTGCCAAGTGGTTCGGATCGGCTGCAGGGCACGGCTTGTGCTGGCTCCCTTCTGTCCACACTTAATTCCAGTCATTGAGGTGATAAATTGGATTATCAGGAGAGAGAATCGGGCATAGTGCAGGTGATGGAGCAGCTTGAGCTCACAGCACTGCTGGGTTTGTACCGAGGTGAAGCCAGCCCTGCTTGGGACACCGAGGTGACACTGACCCCTCGCCCCAGGGCAGGGCTGGGGCTGGAGCCAGGGGTGTAAAACTGCATCTCGTTAGGACAGTGCCCTCAGGAACAGTCAAAATGTTGGGAAATACTGTGTTTGGGAAGAAAATCCTATTCTAAAAACCCATCAGAACTGCTGTGGGAGGTATTGCAAAACCGCCGATCATGTATTCAGTTCGAACTCAGCAGAGTGTAAATAAATGCAAACATTTGCCTTTATTAGTAAGAAAATAATTGTGATCGTTTGTGCCTCCACTTAATTTAATAAAACTGTTTTACATCTCTGGTATGTGTGCCTGTGGCTGGTGCTTATTAAAGCAGGCAGTGTGTGCCAGGGGATGGTAGTTATTAAAAACCCAGTGCACGCCAAAAGCTGTCAGCCCAGCTCGCTGCTGAGGATCAGGTGCTGAAAACATCGGGTTTAGCAAACAGAAGAGAATTAAGGCAAAAGCAATAACGTTAGACTAACATACAATGTATGTTTTTTCTATAAAATTGGTCCTCAAGAACACAATATTGAGTGTTGCCCAAGCCCACATTGGCTGGGACTGCCCGGGAGCTGCACTCTGCTGGGTGACCCTGGGCAGCTCATCCCGAGCTCAGGGCAGGGAGCTGGGAATGGGATGTGCCTGAGCAGTCCCCAGGCAAGAAAAGCATTTTAAGTGCTCACAGGAGCTGAGAGAACCTTCACTCAGGGAAAGCTGAGCAGTGGCTGCAAAATACACAATAAAGGAAATAGCTCGACGTGAATCCCTGACAGAGAAACATTTTGAGGAACACTTCCCTTCCTTCTCTGCTGCTCTGAAATGCTTGGCTGCATCTCTTGGCACTTTTGTGCAAGCGAGATGCACCACCCTCTGCGCCTAAAAGAGGGAGCCCACTCAGTCCCAGATGTGAACACACAGTACCTCTGGCTCAGAATATTATCAAATACCACGATGACAACTCATTTTATGGCTCCAGTTGCTGTAGGAAGACACAGATGTGTAACAGGAATCTGACTGCTTTGTATAATCTTGGCTACTTAACAGAGATGTGGGAGAGCTCGTAGGAGAATGGGGCCCGGGAGGATATAACTGTGCACAAAAACTGGAGGAGGGTCACACCCTGCACTGTCCTTTTGCCAATTTAGAAGACAATTACAGAGAAGAGGCTTTGCTCAAGCCACACACATTGAACAAAAAAAGTGGAATTAGAGGGAAGTGATTAAGAGAAGGGTTAAGAGAGGGAAGATGTAAATCCAATCTCCTGGGCTTTATTTAGAAATGTCTGGCAAGCAGGACTTCCATAACAAGTCAAAAGGCACATTTTCATTTTGAAGTCATGACAAAATACATGTTATGCTCAGTAATGTTACACTTCAGCAGTTACAATTGGTTTTAATTAAGTTTGCGCATTACATGTGCACACACAGATGCAGAAATGGATGGCCTGAGTTAACTCTTGCTCGCCTGGTTTTCAGGTGGGACACAAACAACTGACATTACAGCTCTGGATATTTTACCACCACCTCTCAGCCTCCTCATTTTGTCTTACGACAATCTTACACCATGTACTAGGCTGTATAAGAGCCAAGAAAAATCACTTTAAAAAGGAAATTACCCTTCATCTCACAGAGATCAGAGGCAACCAAAATTGCAACTCCTATAGCATTTATCCAAACCACAGTATAGAATGAGATCAGTGAAAGTTAATGAAAGATTTTATACAGACAAAAGGAGAAACAGGATGGGGATGTAACAAGTACTTAACTTGAACAGATTTGTTTATCTTGGGAACCCAAAAGACAGCTTTTGCTTTTAGGGACAGGCAGTGTAAATTTGGAAGGACTAGAGGATTAATAAAATTATTAGAGGCGATAGTTTTATATGTTCACTTCTCTTTCAGAGATTTCCACATCTAGCTTGCCTGTTTCCATTCTCCACGTGGGGTGTGTGCAGACTGACTGTCCTCCAGCACCTCTGTCCTGCTCAGAGTGTCTGTAGAACAAGGGAAAGCCCACAGGTGACGCATTCTCAGGGAGTATATTCTGCTCAGGAATTAATTCTCTGTGCAAAGCTACGAGGTTTAACCAGCCCCGGCAGCCCAGCTGTTTTCAGTGGAGATAATCTGTGCAGCAGTTGCACTGTCAGAGCAGGCAGAGCCCACCTGCCTCCAGGTGCCAGATGTTGTGAGTGGGGCCAGATGTTCTGAGTGGCACAAGGTCCGCTGAGAACAGGGCCACCACGAGCTCATTTTTGAGCAGTGAACAGTAAATGTGTACTGTTGCACGTCAGAGTTTACTTGCCCATAGCTACACAGATCATTGATATTTAGGATTAATTTTCTCACTGTTTTTTCACACTGATAGAGCAGCTGCAAGAACAGAAATAATTTTTTTTTTTTTAGGAGAAAGTTGCACCATGCTTTGCCTTTACCAGAGGGTGCTGTTCAGAAAGACCAGAACAGGTTAATGTCAAGCCTGGTAGTGTGGACTCAGCCATGTAAAAGGAAAATAGTTGTTACTTGAAGAGTTGCTGAGAAGAGCTTTACTTTCTCAAGTAGGAAATTAAGCTAAATACTTCAAAATGGAAAACTTGAACTACAGTCAGTGTAAGTGAAAAAATGTCCTCGGGTTAAAGTGAGCTACTTTGGCTTAGGTCTCTGATTATTAATTCCTGCCAGCAATACTTAGAAAAAGTATAAACTTAATTAGGACAGAAGGACTGGTGTGGGTATTGGCCTTATTTTTCCAAATCCTTCAATGTTGCTTCATTTAACCCTGCCAAGGAATCTTTTCCTTTGATCTTAAGCTAACAGGATTAAAACCAACTTGTTAAAATTGAATCCTGAGGTCACAGTGAAGATTTGTTAAGGCAGAACTTCGTTAAAGCTGCTGTGTTTTCTTTTCATTATTTACGGAGTTTTATTTCAGAGTTCCTTCATTCTGAAGGTAGATAATAGCTGTATTTTACAGTTACGTATGTTTGAGTTACAACAAAGAGCTATTTGTTATCCGTGATCCAAGGACTCTGCAGCTAGAAAGGGTTAGGTTATGTTATATCGTATTATGTTGTGTTGTGTTGTGTTGTGTTGTGTTGTGTTGTGTTATGTTATGTTATGTTATGTTATGTTATGTTATGTTATGTTATGTTATGTTATGTTATGTTATGTTATGTTATGTTATGTTATGTTATGTTATGTTATGTTATGCTCTGTGAGAGGGCTGTCCCCAGTCTGTCACAGCATCGTGGTGTTCAGGAGGGCTCACAGCCCCTCCGACATCTTTTCTGGAGGTCCTACAACTGTCCTTAATGGAAATGAGTGGAAGTTTGAAAATAAATCTTCACAATTGCGGAACTTCCTTGCGTTTCCTGCACACTCAGGTGTTTGTGGCTGCCCTGCCCGGGGCAGGTGGGTTGGAACAAGGTGATCTTTAATATCCCTTCCAACCCAAACTATCCCATCATTCTATGATTCTGCTCAAAAGGTGAACATGAATTGCTTAACTGAGTCAATCCAGAAACAGCTGGCAATAAAACATGCTGAAATCCCATGGAAGAGGCACCTGAGATGATTTAGCAGTTGGGCTCAACTTCCTTTCCTTTGCTCCATTCCAGTGCAGTCCACAGCCTTACTGGGACTCTCATTTAATCACTGGGAGCCTGCCCCTGATTATGTAACAAGGACTAACTTGCAAAGCATTTTGTATCATTTGTTTTCAACATCTTGACAGAAATTTTATGTTTGAAGTGCTGGCAGCAATCTTGAGGTTACTCACATTAATAACAAACTCTATAACAGCATTTACTGCCACACAGAAATTAATTGGTAAATGAAACATAGCAGTGGTTTCATTATTTAGTAGTGGCCTTACGTAACAATTTTATTTTTATTAGCAGGGGTGTTATATTGTAAAGATTGCTGTATTATGAACTACAGAACTACACCATAAACCTTAGCAAAGGGGCCAGTCAGCCACATGTAAGTGCTGCATTCCAGAGCCAACACTAACCCAGTCTCATGTCTAACATCATTTAGTGTGGAGCTAATGAGAGCGAGTCAGGAGAGACATAAAGAGTATGTATTTATGTAGAAAATTGAACCTTATTCCTTTACAAGTAGTCATGGAATATATGTGCATGTAAGAAATGGCAAATGAGTGCAGCACAGCCATAACATTAATTCACAGAGATTAATTCATGCAGATGAAATACTGGAGCAGCTCAGGCCTGTGTTAGTAAAATGCTGAGGAATGTCATTTATGGGAAAGCCTTGAGCAGCTGTCATCAGCTCATGAGTGTGCTGGAAAAAATATGGTCAGTTAAAAAAATGATAGGTTTTTAGCTCATATAAATCACTACTTTTGGGGCTTAGTGGAAAAAGAACGCCAGGAGATGTGCCCTGCTATTTCATCTTCTGTCCATCTTCTCCTTTTTGGAATAACTAAACCTAGAGATTAGGGCAGTGATGCAGCAGCTTTGGTGGCACCTGGCATCCATCCAGGATCAACCCACCACAATGATTTATGTTCTTATTCCAATTAAAGATCTGTGGAATTATGGATACTATTTATCTTCCCAGTCAATTGGCCAGATTTTTGATCAGCTTTATTATATACTAAATTCCTCTGAAGTCACATAATATTTATTTGTAGCCTTGCCTGGGTGCAAAAGAAAACATAAATTCCCATTTTTGTCTTACTGAAGACTAATCATGTACCATAAACAATTTTGAACAGGCAAGATGTGGATCAGATTGCTTTCCCATACGATTTCATTAGAAGAATTAATTAGAGATGTAAGTATGAAAAGTAGCATTTGTCCTCTAGTTGCATTACTCTGTTCTGTATACCTATGAATTCTTCATTCCTAGTTATTTATACCATTAGTAAGTGTATTTGTGGAGTACAAATTGGTAAAAGCCATAGTTTCTCACTGTAGTGAGAAAATTTCCTACAACTAAAATAATGGGCTATTTGTAATCAGCTCAAGTTATAAATACTTCAAGTTGCCTTTTGAAGGAGAAAAAAGCTGCTAGTGTAGGAAATGAGGAGGGAGTTTCATCCACAAATATTTACATTGAAAAAGGCATTTTCTATTAAGATGGAAAAAATGCTGTCATGTTTTCACACTTTCAGAAGAATGGCCAACATGTGGGTAAGAAGTTGGCTGATTTCTCTGGACCATTTACAACTAAGGATCAAAAAGCAAGTTGTAAAATGTCCAAGCTCCCACCAGAACAGCAGCAAGTCTGGGATGCAGATTCCAAGGGTGTTCCCAGTGCCCCAGGGCTGGGACCCCCACAGGAGAAGACACACAGTGTAAGGACTAAGAAACATCAGCTAGAAAGTATAGAGACCATTATTTGAAATTAAACAGTTTAGTCACATGTCTTGATTTGTACTGAACTTCCTCTGTACCCTCTCCCACTGGCTGAAGCAATAAGGAAGCAGAGAGAGTATTTCAAAGAATGGAAAATACAACAACCTCTTTTTCCTGTGCTTACTTTTAACTTCAAGTTTAGTAGGAAAAAGTGTTTGAAAATGAAAAGTTGAAATATGATAATAAGGTGTATTGGTCATCATCAGAAATGGTGACACCAGGAACATGCTTCTCTGCACAGACAAAAATTTATCCAAAATGACATCTGTTTAAAGCTGAATAACCCCAGTTCATGTGGAATGCGGCCACAGAGGAGGAGACACGGCACAGAAAACCTTGGGGTATTTTTCAGATGAGAAGGAATAATATCACAGCCACAGCCAAGCCCCATTTTAGAGCCAAAAATAAACCTGGAATGATGCAAACCTGAGCTCCATAGCCCCCAGTGAAGATCCCTGCTGTCTAATGAACTCCAGATCCCCGAGTTAGGCACCCAACTACTTTTCAACCCAGTAAAAAGAGATAAGCACTGAACATTCAGGAGAGCCAAACTGACACTCTGCTTTGCAGCTCCTATGATTTCACCCTTTCACACGTCAGCAGGACTTTCACTGCTGAGGTGAGAATTATAAATGTCACAGTTAACACTCAGGTTGGTTTTTAAAGTTTGAACGGCAAAGTGTTGTTTCATGTTGAATATTAGCTTCTTCCTGAAAAGGCAATAATAAAAGTGTCAGATATTCCCTATAATCTGGTTTAGGCATGCCAGCTTTCTTTAGGGAACATAAAAGCTTGGCTGTGGAGAAGAAAAACTTTTGAGTATCAGACTTGCCTTTTCCCCCCAGCTATAACAGAGATATAATCTATATTGTCCTAATGCTTTGAATAACGTGTGTTAAATAATCACATTATATAAATATAAAAATATATT
>VZRL01001506.1:738402-864593 GCA_013397895.1 Origma solitaria
ATTATATATATTATATATTATATAAATAATATATTTATATAAATAATAAAGCCTGTCGGGAAACGATGAAACTGTGTCCACATCCTTCACAGACCTGTTGGTCTTTCAAGTGCATTTTTGGGTGCTCTTGCAGATTTTTAGAATTACATTGGCAGTTTCTCATGAACTTCAGGGGGAAGAGAAAATCAGGCAGTTTTAATCTTCGCAGTGTACTTCATGAAAGCAGTGAGTGGCTGTTGGAGGGATTAACCAACAGGAGCCATAACCTCCCCCTGGTGTAAGCAAATGTCCCGGGCAGCTTCCAGCGGAGCGTGAACGCGGCAGCCCTTCATGGAGCTGGCGTTAAAGAGCAGCCCTGCATCACATGGGCTTTAGGGAAGGCCCTTGGCATCAGAAAGAGCTGAACTCTGACCTTGGCCCTCGCCACCTTGATTAGCAACGAGAGCGATTTGTTGGGGGTTATTGTGCGCGCGGGGCTGCAGCAGCGGCCAGTTCGGAATTCCTAAAGCAAACAGCAAGAAGCTGAGACCCTGTGCTGCTTTACACACCCAAACTGCTTTAAAAGATGGTTAAATTGGTAAATGGAAATCACAGGGCAGCTCTGTGTCCTTTTCTTCATTCCTGTGATCACACACTGTCCCCCCAGGCTCCCTTCAGGGCACACAAGGGCCAGCCCGGCTGGGACGAGCAGCTTTGTAAGACTTTTGTGTTCCCCAAATTGTTCAGTGGCTGTTTCACATGACTGACTCCCTGACATAGTGCTGCAAGGACAGAATTGCTAATTTTGCCACAGTTGTCCCCTTTTTGTGGTGTTTTCCCGAACTTTAATTAATCTTCCCAACAGCATAACAAGATGTTATGAGGTACAAACCTGAAACACAGGGAAAAAGAGTAATTCCGTGGTGGGCAACAGGCCACGTTGCATGTCATGAGCCTCAGATGGGATCTCATGGAATATTTAGAGTTACATCACCACTTTGAGCATTTAGAGAAAGGACAGAACTGGATTGGGAGGCTGTGGGGTGGCAGCACTGCAGATCAGCAGAGGAGGGGCGTCACTGACACACTGGGCAATGTCTGGCTTGTGGCCGCCTGCGAAAAGCTCATTTGCAGTGATCTGCAGCAATACCTGACTGCTTTAAAAAGCAGACTGTATTTTCCCCAAACCGTCCCAGCATCGTGCCTTTGAAGGTCTCCATCCTTAATGATTCTGCAGTTCTCTGTGTCCCTCCAGTTCCTTTCCCCTGGCACCCTATGGTTTAAATCTCCTGCCCCAGCCAGTCCCTGCTCGTGCAGGCACGATTTGCCACTGCAAGCCTGATGTCCTAATACTCCCTGTGTGCAAAACAGCATATTTTCCCCTATATTCATTCTCAGAAACAGATGAACAGATGAGCCTCCTTTTTTTTTCTTCTTTTTTTTTTTCCTTGAAAATTTTTCCACAAATATAAATGTGAAGCAGATACCCAGTGTGGATAATTTCAGCCTCCTGGATAAAGTTGTGAGTAACTGAAAAATTATCTGAAAAGGTGCCCAGAATGACTAATTACAGGTATCTTTACCAATCTCAAACATAAAATAAATAAAAGGGTGCTGTGAAAAGCTGTTGTTTGGAAACCTCCCTGGTTATTCCATATTGTGTGTGGAAAGCATGGCAGTCCTACTGAGCAGGGCATGTTCTGCAGCCAGGCATCCACCAGAGCAGGGAAAGTTGGTAAATACTCCAAAAGGCTGTGTCTCAGTGATCCAGAAAGTGGTAGGGATGAAATAAGGCAGATATCGAAGCCATTAATTACAGCAGTCAACTGAGACTGGCGGGCAACCAGGAGAAAGATAAATATCCAGGCAAAAATGGGAACTGGGACATGACACAGAGCAGGAAACCATCAGACTGCTGCCTGAGCCAAGTGAAAACACAAGGAGAAGGCAGCAGAGAATCAGAAACCACCGGGGAACACAGACTTAGGATGAAGTGCAAGCAGTGCCTGCTCCCCTGTGCCTCCTTGGGTCTTCTACCATGGATCTGACTCACAGAAAATTAAGATTCCCACAGGTAATTTAGTAGCTGATAAAAATACAAAAATCTGCAATAAGATTTCTGTTGTTGAATAATTCTGATTATTTTTTAAAAATTTGATACTGGCAGTGTTCATTTATGAACTGATGCACTGAGGGTTTTCATTTAACAGGACAGGTTTCTTTAAATAACCTACTTACACCAGAAATGCATACTTTGGCATGAAAAAATAGTTCTGTTCCCCAGTGCCTCTGGAACACCACAGACTTAAAAGCAAAAGTTTTTGTTGTGTAAGCAAAAAAAATGTGCATGTCAAAGCTGAATTTGCTTTATTGTTTTCCTTGAAAATATCAGCTAAACTTTCCAAGGGAATACATTTTAAAAGTCCACAGTGGTTGATTAGAAACAAATCAAACCAGATGCACTAACAGCCTTCACATGAAAATTCCCAAGCTAGACTAGATCATACTTTGGAACTGAAATCCTGTAGCAGATTGAAACCTGGAGATTGAGAAAATATGTTTTGAACTCTGAATAAATATCCCCCTGAATAAAGTCAGATCCCCCCGAGCTGGTTGCCCATCACAGGGTGCATTCTGCAATGTGTGTCCTACAGAGATGAACTCTGGATGTGCCTTCAGCTTTAATCTGCTGGCTCTGTCACATGTCACCCTCCCCTAGTGAAGATATTTACTGACAAACCACTCTCTCATTCTTGGGGAAAGGCATTCTGCTTTTCCAGAGAGAGCTTTTTGTGCAATACATTCATTTATAAAGTTACTCATGCAAAAGTACCTGCAAGGTCAGCACCTACATTTTCTCCCAGCAGCAATTATGAGCTGCATGTTAATAGTGAAACCACTCGTGACTTAATGCTACAGCAGATGATGGTGTAGCTTCAAAAGAGGAATGCAATTCCCACAGGGAATCTGTAATCAATGATATAATTAATGAACAGATAATTTGCACTGTGACTGCTGTAAATTCGGTACAGTTTACAGTACTGTCCTAGTCTCACTCTGTGCCAGATAAGAATTTCTCATCAATAGAATTTTTCACAAATAGAATCATTGTAATGGTTTGTTGGATACTTTATGAATGCTGGACTGTGAGGCAATGCATGGACCCAGACTGTGAGATCCCACCTAATTTGTGCCCATTTAAACCTGTGTAGAACATTATCTTTGAGCAACTAAATCCTCCTGACAGGTCCTCAGCTACAGAGTTGCTCCAGCACAGAAAGCATTTCTCTTCCTGACAAATAGCACCTCTGAAGACTGAGGAGAAGCTGAAGGGTTTAGTATTCTAGAATTTGAGAAACCACAGAGATAAAAGTAAAAAGTTTCATTATTCAGTGTGCCTCTGCCCAACTCATCACCCTCTGGAGTCCAGGAAAATGCTCCTATGAATGCCATTTTAGAGTTATACAGCATCTGGCAAAAACTTTCCAAAAGGTCTCCCCCAATATTAAAAAGGAATTCTTCAGCATTCACCAACATCATATTTTCTGATACACTAACTTTTAAATTACTGTTTCCCTTTCTATAAATTCTATTTCATTACAGCCTCTTTTTAATTTTTTTTATTTCCTATTACAAATGCAACTAACATAGACTTTCTACTTATAAATCTGAGTTAATTAAATTGGAGTATGCCAGTGTAAGCAATCTCTTTTTAAATACAGACTCTTTGGTTACTGAAAATCCCTCTTACTTGGAATAACTGCTGTTACTTCAAAGCATGCAGTGAAAACCGAGGGCTCTTTCATTTTTTAATAAAGAGATTTTCTGGTCCGAGGGGGCACACCTGATATGGTTTGCATCCAAAGCAAGTGGTCTGTAATAAGTGGCCCAATGAAAGTTTAAGCCTGCTTTCAAGGGTCATCAGCTTTTCTGACTGTTACTTGATCTGTTTAGAACTGGCTAATTTGTTAATCAGAGCAAAGCTTCAGATTTACTGTGATCACCTCCTTAATGCTGTTTTCACACACTGATAATTAAAGCAAAAATCCTATACAAAATTGTCATATGCTTTTCTGAAAACACAAAATACATCAGCACCTGGCGAAGTATTAAATCACGCTCCACATGTCAGAAGTTCTTTCTGTTCATACCGGGATTTAAAACTCATTTTCTCTAATATTTTGCATCAAGGGTTTTCCTTTTCCTCTTACATCCTACCTATCAGTTGAGTTGATTTTCATCCCTCACTGCTTTATGGCTGCATGTTCTAGTGGGATTAGTCTCTGTTCAGATGGTGAATAATGCAAAACAGACTTACCATCCTCTCTGCATGCTAAAGCCGAGTTGTAGAAAGCACTGGATCTCAAAACGATAGAGAGCTTAAGGGTTTCTCTGCATGGAAAAGTCTCCATGATACAGTCTGGATCCATCTTATTTAAAAAAACAAAAACAAAAACAGAGTTAATTGGTGTCAAACTCCAGTTTTCAAACAAAACTTTAGTTTAGTTGATTCCTTTCCTAACAGCTTCACATTAAATAGAAATACTCCAATCTCCAGTGAAAAGAGCCCCACACAGGTCTTTACTCAAGATTTTCTGGAAGAATTTAAGCTGTGCCAGGCCAGTGTTCTCATATCAACTGTTTTCCCCATTAGAATATGGACTGTGTATATAGGGAAAACAGAATGAAAATAGGGGAATACAAAATGCATGTCAGCTGGGAAATAAGTGACCTGCTAGGAAGAATATTTATGTGTTTTCTCCTGACTTGGCTTGGGGAAGAAAACAAAACATCAGCTGTGAGCAGGATATTTCTGCCACTGAAAATCCACTTGAGAAGCTCCTGGAAAAATGAAATGCTGTAGTTTAGAATCTGCGGAGTTTCTTGGAAAGGCATTTATCCTAACATCCGTCGGGCAGGGCCGAGTTTGCCCTGTTTGAACTGGTCACTTAGGAGTTACCATAATAATGTCTGCTTTTAGCTCTTTGGTTTGCTAAAGAAATGCACAATGAAATCTTTCATTAAAAATCCCTTCATAGTTCTACCTATTTGCTGATTTTTTAGACCTATTTTCTCTGTCTGAAAAAGCAGATGTATTCACATCTGAGCTTGCTAGGGCACAAAGTCCTCCTCTTCCTTACTCTGTGTTTAAGTCACTGAGAAATACTCAGCGAAGTTCAAAATCATTGTTCTTTATAGTCTTTCCAGTCTGGCAGTCAGATCCATGACTGTAGGCCAGTCTTGTTGCATGAAATAAAATATTTCTCCGGAACACCACAGTTAGTCTTTAACTGATTTACTGGAGTTAAAGAGTAACAGTGAGAGTGTTCATAGTCCCGAGGCTGGTGGCAAAAGCAGCATTACAAACAAACCATTCATGAGAGCGGAGAGGCCCTGAGCTTTCCTCAGCCTCGGAGCGTGGGGCAAGGCCAGCAAGGAAATCTCAGCCCAGCTCTGCAGCCCAGCTGGAATAAATTGTGAAATGAAAGGTCTCTAGATACCGAGTAAGACCATGAGTGTTTTGAAGGTTGCAGGGAAAACGTTTGGTCTCCACATGAATGTCTGCGGTGAAGTCACCTCCGAGCTTGGCAGCAGCTCGAGGCAGCAGATGGGAAACAGGAGAATATCCAGCGTTGGGACAGGCAGCTGGGTGTTCCAGGGAATGGGAGCCTCTCCTTCTTTGTTAGTTAGAGGAGGGAGTTGATTTAAAAAAAAAAAAAAAATTATTTAATCATTAAATCCGCTCAAGGTGGATGAGCTAATCTTCTCCCATTCCGTCCATTTCATTTCCAGCATGCTGGCTGTGATCAGCCAGAAAGAGAATCAAGCTACTGGATGCTCTGCTTAGCTACCACTCAGCTGGAACAGCCCTCATGTCAGATGATCTATGATCTCTTTATTACATGAGAATTGCTTCAGTTTAGATGGCTTAGGAAAGAGCAGCTCAGCCACTGAGGAAGTTCTTCCACCTTTCTCTGTCCATGTTCAAGCTGAGTGTCTGAGTTTGTTACTCAGCTCTCCTGTTTTGTAGGCAATAATACTAAAGGGAACTTTGCAGACTTCCAGAGAATGCTTTGCGTGGGCCTTTCCAAGCTCTTGAACCGCTCATTATCAGAATTTATTTATTTATTTGAACACTTTGGGCGTCTCACGCAGTTTTCTGTGTCCTGTAAATCCCCGACTGCCTGATTACTAATGGAAATACCAATATCTGTGGAACACAATGGCCGTTCAGAATGTCTGCAATTTTGCAAGCTTATTTGTGTCAACAGAAGACAGGAAATTGAGTGTGGCAATAGCTGGGAGAGAGTGGGGAGCAGCAGTGGGGAGGAGCAGCTCCATGGATATCCTCAGGCAGTGGATGGAGGGCAGGAGGGGCTGTGGCATTGTTTAACCACAGCACTGTGAAGGTACAGTTAAAAAAAATCACTGCTGGGGGATGTTCAGAGAGGATGGTTCAGAGACAATTTGCAGAGCAGATGTGCTAACTATGGTTCCACTTATTTATCTTATTATTGGATATTCCGAGTGCCGTAGGATTCAGGGAATGCTCCACAGAGTGACTGAGCAGTGTCCAAAGGGAGCAGGAGTGTGTGAGCAGTGCCCATGGCACCCCAAAGGGCTGTCAGTTCCAGGTGTCACCCATCCCCTCTGGAGGATGCCATGGTCACCTGGGCCAGGCTGGCACACCTTTGGGGGCTCCAGAAGAGCTCCAGGAGGGGCTCCTGCTCCTGCCTCAGCCCACTGAGCGTCACTCAGCTTCACAGGTCCCTTTCAGGTGCCATCAGCCCCGGGGGAGGTCTGGAGAAGGTCTGGAGAAGGTCTGCAGAAGGTCCATCCTCCTGCCCCTGTCCCCAGCAGTGACAGCTGGGGCTGGAATCGCTGCTCTGCCTGCATCCTGCACCTCACCCTACAGACTGCTCCTCGTCCCAGCACAAATCACTGCACAAATAAACAATCCCTGGGGCAGAGGGGGCAAAGCAACAGATATTTAATAAATAGCACAGCCTAGAGAAAAGTCTCAGCTAGAACCCACTTGCTTTTAGGGTCTCATAAACATTCCCCAACACTTTCCCTTTGGAGAGGCATTTTCCACAGCTGAAGTCTGCTCAAAACAGGTGGCCAGGGTTGTTTTGGTGTTTGTTTGGGGGAGCTCTGCAGCAGAATTACAGCTGCCATGTTCTAGTTTTCAACACGTTCAGAAAATAGAAACAAGTAGTCTTCTTTGTGGAGCTACAGACAGACGCAATCAGCCAAGTTTTAAGGCTGCTTCAGTGTTGGTGGAGTTCTCACCAAGGGAAATATTTTTTGTATGAGCAGTAGGATTTTTCTGATTGCTTTTTGTGCTTCACTCGCAGCTTTGAAAGCTGTTGACACACATGCACAACAGACTTTGCCTTTTATTTTTTTCTGCTCAATTGAAAGCAGCTTTTCTTTCCTTAGATTTATGATATCTTGTTTTCCTGAGTATTGAAATGCTTTGAGAAAAGACAGAAAAATATATTAATTTTCCACAGGCAATATATTTTAGTAGAAAATTGGTGAACACTTATGTTAAATCTAAACAATACAAGCTGTTAGGACATGGAAACACAGCATTAGCAAGCAAGCTTTAGAAAAGATAGTTAGGCAAGAGAAACATGAAAACAGCCCCCAAACCTGAGCAAATTATCTACAAAAAAAATCAGCCTTACATATAAGCATATGAAGCATGCAAGATTTGTTTATCTTGACCTTTAACAAATCTCTGGAACCGAGTCCAGCCTGGATCGTCTGTCCTGGCTCTTTCAGCAGCAGAAAGTTCAGGGCTGGTTTGCAACAATTAAATTATTAATCCTAAAATTAGGAAGGTCTCAATTCAGGGCATAATTCTGGAGCCCTTTATCACAAATGTAAGTTACACCAATGAAGGAAAAATAGGAACACAGATTTTATGCAGTTTCTTGAGGAAAGGTCTGAGGATTTTTACCCAATTTGCATTTTGCCCTTTGGCTCTCACTTAATTAGGGACATCTCTAGATTTGTTTTTCAAATTGAGACCATCAGGGGAGCGACAGTGAGCTCCTGTATGAGCCTACAGGGCTGTGTTTGCCAAGGTGCAAGGCTTTTCCCAGGAAAGGAAACAAAGACCTCATTTTAGGAAGCTTTATAATGAGGCTTTTAGGAAAGATGGGAGAATGTGTTAACAAAGAAAAAATGTAACAGAAATGGAGATATTTAAATTGTGCATCCAATAGAATTATCTTCTGGGGTTTAAAGGTTTAAAAACTTTAGATGTTCTTGGAGGGGAAGTCAAGCAGTCATTTTTTTTTAATGAGGACAAAAAGTCAAGATGACTAACCTTGCACATATTTAATTTAGCTCCCTCAATGTTTACAGCAGGGGACACACAGTGTTTTACTGCAATAAGATGAATATTTATTAACAATTCGAAATGATCTGTTCCAAAATGTACAGCGCACTCCCAGTGATGTTTGACCACAGAGGTCCAGGTGTTTCCTGTCTGAGTTTGGAAGGCTGCTGGCATGTGATGGGATACTGAGCCATGCTTTTGTAAGTTTAATGTGCAGCACAGCAACATTTTACTCTGTCTCATCCCTCAAAATGCAAATGGGTAAGAATTTTAAAGTGCTGGTATTGCCTAATCTGAAGTGGAGGATGGACTTGAGGAAATGTATTTAATATGCACAAGGAGCTGCATCGTTCTTTATTCCAACTTCCCTGCTGGAGTTGTGTGAGGTGTTTCACTAACAGGGAATGGGAAAGTGAGGAACTCAGTAGGAATTGCTATTTTCTACATTGTGCCTCCACTGTGTGTTGGTAATTCCCCAGGTGATTGCTGGTGATGGTCTGGGTTTGGGGCTTTGTTCTTTCTGAACATCCAGCTGGGCTCACTGCACTGACCACTGGGTCCCGTCTCAGCAGACGGTTTCAAGACTATTGAGGTGACCTTAACCAGACTCTTTTCACATATCCAGAAAGAATTTCAGTGGTTATTGTACTTGCAGGAGACTGCAGTGATACACTTCTCCCAGACAACTGCAAAATTACAATAGATAATTCCTGAGAGCAGAGGTGACCAGAACAGCCCATCCTGCAGTCCTGCAGCCAGCCCACCCTGGGACCCCTCTGCCCACACACGCCCCTTTCTTTCCAGGAGAAACAGGAGTGGCAGTGGAGAATGGGCACTTGGGTAACACCCATGATGTCCTGAAGCTCAGCCCTGCTCCAGGAGCAGAAAGCTCCCAAGGTCAACCCTTGTCTCTCAGCACCGTTAAATGGGCCAGAAACTTCAGTGTTGTAATCCTCAGACAATTTTACTGACATGTAAAACCTGTCATTACTGAGCTTGGAGTCCCCAGCATTTCCATGTTAGCAGTGGCTATGTCCAAGCCACTGAATACAAATCCAACGACAGGCAAACTGACCTAGTTTTCCATGACACACTCCCCATATGGAAAGCTTTACCTTGGGATCGTAAGTGCGTGCCGTGTTTAGAAAGTGTGCTCCTCTGTCTCTTTTCACAGGGAGGAAATTAGGTTTCTGTTTATTTCTGTTTACTGCAGAAAGGCTACTTAAGCTCTCAATGTGCAGATTTTCTGCGGAACTCCGAGCTGTGCTGCTGGGAGCAGTTGTACTCCTGTGTGGTCACCACATCACAACAGGGAGAAGATTTTAAGAGCGTTCAGTTGTTTACAAAGTCCAGTTCTTTTGAAAAGCTGAGTTTGATGGTAGCTGTTTGCCTTCTGAAAGGGTGAGAGGGTTGTCACACTCTCAGAAGGACCAGAAGTGCTTCTCCAGGAAAAGTAACATGAAAATCACTTCTGAAGAGACATAGGCAGCCAAGGGAAACCGGTTGGTGCCAGTGAAACTGCTCCAGCTAACCTAGCTCAGTTCTGCGGGTCTTCATGAATGCTTTGGTGGAAGTCAGGAAATCCTTCCTCCTTCCAAAGCTGCGTCCACTCGTGAGGGCAGCGCTGGCAGTCCCTGACTGCCACAAGCCCAGGGGAACTCTGTTTTATCCCATCCACTTCAAGAAACAGCAAATTCCACAGTGCCTGGGGAGCCAAAGCTGAATTGTAAAAAACCCTCTGCGAGGAGAAAGGAATAGAGCTTTTGGATAAAGTTCTAAGCCAGGAAGGGAAGATATCATTAGAAAGCTTGATTTCTAAACAAACCAAGCCTGTCACTCGGGAGCCATCTAGTGCCTGCCTGGTCCCTGCATGGGGAGAGTGACCACAAACTGCCCAGCTGCACCCCAGACCAAACTAAGGGACGAGTAACATGTCAGGTCAACTGTCCCAAGAGTTTGTGTCCAGCCCCAGCTTAGAAATGTTTTGGTTCTTCAGATGATTTCCATGTCCATGCTCCCAGAATCTGACCTTTATTTGGAGTAGTAATTAACACATTGGCTACAGATATTAATCAAAGGCGAGAGAGCGAGGAAATGGAAAATGTTCCCTGCGTTGGTTTGTGCAATATTTATATAGGTGGGACCAGAGGTATGGGCAGGGCATAGCTAATCCCATAAACTCCTTCCACACTTCTTCCCATTCTCTGGTGCAAGGGCTGCTCAGATTAAAGGATGTGCTCTGAGGATGGGAAGCAGCGTGTCTGATGCTTGAACATGCTGGGATTTTCCTAGGTTCCACCAGCCCTTGTTTTTCACTGCTTCTTTCTCGGTCTAATAAGCTTTACTTCATTATTCTTTATCCACTTGGGAATTGTGGGTATCAGGAGCAGAATTATGTAAAACAAACTTCTTCTTTTATCAAGAACTTTATATTCAGGTTTTGTTCTAAAGAAGTCTCGGGGGGTGTGACTTGCATTTATGTACTCTTACTGAAACAGGAAAAAGTCTTTCTTTTAGTTGAAAATTTAGGAAAAAGAAGCAGAGTTGACCCAGCCTATCTTCAGAGAGTCTTCTCAAAAAAAAAAAATATGTGCATTAAAAGGTGTTTGATCCAACTGCCTGTTTTCACTCACAACACAACAATCCACTTTGAATTACAGGCTCGAAGGTGATTACTGCACTGTATTTTCCACAGTGACCATAAAACACTTTTAAGCATCTTCCTATTGCTCCAGCCCAGCCCAGGCTCCCCAAAGCTGTGGCTGGAGTCCAGTCCTTGCTTTTCCTGCTGAATTCTCCTTCGTGCAAACTCCTCTTTGCGTCCAGCTCGGGACACGCAGGAAAAGGCCCCGTGTGTCCCTGGACACAAAGAAGTGTCACTGGAGATCAGCTGGCCCTGCTGTGTGCCCAAGGTGCTCCTCAGAGCTCCAGAGCAAGGCTAGAGCTGCAGCACTGTCTCCCTCTCTTAACCCCTTGTTGAGCACGGCTCAGACTGAAACAAGGAGAAGATCTTGGTGAAGGAAATGCTGCTCTTGAGAAGCGGTGTCTGATTAAGGGTTCAGTACTGTCACTGTGATCACTCCAGGCAGAACGAGGTGTGTTCTCCCATGTAGAACTGATCACGTGAAAGAAAATAAGTTGTTCTGTGCCCAGAAACACTAATCAAACCATTTCTCTATAAATTAAAGACATTTTTCCTAGAGAATTTCCCCTTTTTTGCCTCTCCCACAGGAGCCTCAGCCCTGTGTCTCTGTGCCCCATCCACCAGGCAGTACTGGGACATGCTGTGGATTTTCCAGGGAAAAATGTGCTCCTCACTCCCTGGCTCTTGCCCCCACGAGCTCTCAGGACAGCTGGGGCAGCTGCCAGGCTTCCCAGCATGCCAAAAACTTCAGGAGTTACTGGAAGGAGATAAGAGAGCACATTTGTACAAGCTGCATCTATTTTCCTGCGAAGTCAGGCTAAAAGGGACCTGGAAACATTGGCTGGACACTGAGGAGGCTTCTCCTCCTCCTCCTCCTCCTCCTCCCTGTGGTACGTGGAGTGTCCTGAGGAGAAGGGGAAGATTTTGAGTTTAACAACACTTGTAAGGCACCATGTCACACCTAAAGCAAAGGTGAGCTCCAGCCTGTGGCCTGTCCCCTGCTTTTTGTCCCCTGGCTGAGACACAATTCCACCAGAGCCCAGAACTTGAGTTCAGAGCCACTCCCAAGCAGCTCTGGTGCATGAAACCCCTCATTATTTGGGAGATTTACCAATTTTTTTTATTTTTTTTTTCAATTCAGAATGCTGGAAATGAGAACACCTCCTTTTCTCCTTTTGCTGACTGCAGCGGTTTTTGGGGTAGGCACCCTGGGGAAGCAGTGATTCAGTCCTGCAGCCACGTAACAACGTGGCCCTTAATGAGTTACACATTTGTACTTTCCATTCTCTGGCTGAGAAAGGGCCTATAAATAAAGCATATTTGCCCTCAGATCAAGAAAACCTTTTTCTTAAATAATGTCATTAAATTTTAAATTAGATGTATAGGCAATTACTGGTGAAAATGTTAAATACTGGATAACCTATGGATATGACCTAATTTAATATAATTTCATAAATGCTTGAATTCAATTAAATAAAAAATTTTGTATAGCATTTAAACTGTTTGCTTAGTTCTCCCCAGAGCTCACAGTAGGTTACTGTGAGCCAAACAGCATTACAGCATTTGTTTAAAATGCCAAAAGGCTTAGGATAGATCCCATACACTTGGAGCTGAATCCCCAGTCACTGGACAGCCATTTCTGGGCAGAAGCTGCTGTATTAAAAAATTGCTAGCTAATAAATATATTTTAGACACATTATAAACCTGGATGTTAAACCTTTTAGAGTCAATGAGATGTTTATTGCTAAAAATATATATAATTTGCTGTTTTGACCTAGGTGCGTTGTCATGGAAACACAAATCTTTCTTGTGCAATAAAAAATCTGCTTGTCATCTGATTTGAGCTGGTTATTTGCACAGGTGGTTTTCTTAGCAGACAAGTACTTAGTAAAAACAAATCTATTCTTTCTCAATAGTTCCATTATGTGTTTCCAAAACAATGTGTTTCATTTCACTAGCTTTGTAATTAACAATCCATTATCAACTAATTAAATCACATTTAGATTTTATATGAGTTCATCTGTTACACAACGCTTGCTCCCCAGTCCTCCTTCCTGGGTGTGTTAACCTTGGAAGAGTTTTAATTAATGGTGAGAATGAAGTATTGGAGGTTGCAGGTACTTCAGACAGGCCAAAGTAGTAACAAATGTGGACACATAAATATATCCAACAATTTCATACCAATTTCCTTCAATGAAGTAAAGCAGCAGTAGGAAACTTAAATCAGATTTCCAATCTCTACGTAAAACTGTTGTAAAATATTAAGTTCATCTGTTAGCAGACAATGGAAACTGAAATATGAACTATGCCAGCAGTTCCAAAATGTCATCCAAAAGAGAATTCAACTTAATAGACAACATCTTTGGTGTGGGGCCTGCTCCAGACCTCTCTGAGATTGGTGAAAAGATGTCCATTAACTGATTTTGGATCAGATCTGTGATTTGCAGTCCCGTGGGTGGAAGCCATCCCCAGCTGTCACAGCCATCACACAGGAGAGCTGATTTTTACCGTTTCATAAAGGGCAGCAATAGCAGAGGTGCGATGGAAACACATAAGACAAAAGAAAGCACTTTTGATCGTGTGGTATTTTCTACAGGAGTTTTAAGACAAACGTGGCACAATGATGGAGCTTTAAACAATGCCTGTGTGGTTCCACTGACTCTGATAAACTGTTTGAGTTGGGGCTCTCATGGGGGAGTCCTGGGGTCTGGTTGTGGCTCAGAGTGAGCTCACCTGAAGGAAGGGAAGATCTAAAAAAGAAATACTGTGTCCTGTCTGGAGGAACGGGAAGGCTTAAATGGAAAATTTCCCATTTGAAGCCATTGGCTTCAAACGGAGCCATTTTTCTTGGTGGTTTTGAGCATCTGCTACAAAGAAGCTCTGCAGGACTTTAGATGTTGAGAAAATACTCGAGGTAAATAACAGCCCCTTACACATGCCTTTGCCAGTGTGGCAAAGTGTGTAAACAGCTTTTTCAGACTGATTATACAAGTGATGTGTTTAGTCTACAACCAGGGTACCACTCACCAAAGCACCTTTGTTTCTGCTTCGAATAGCTTTATCAAAGATTCAAGTTTTATACTTTCAGTGGAATGTTAAATCACGAGCAGCCCCAGTGTCTTGGGAATGCAATGCTTCAGGGCACTGTTTGGGTAAAAAAATTATTTTATCTGATTACTCTGTTTGTGGAATTTTTCGCATTTGTAGGAGACAGCAGTATAATTATTCAGTATTATATTTAAAAATAAATTTGTTTTATTTATGCAAAAATGGACTCACATAGCAGAGTATTGTAACTGATTCACTAGATGGCACCACAGCACCAGGAACATGGGAAGGAAGCACTGAATTCCTGAGTTTATCTGGAATCCAGTTTGCCTTTATACCCAATGTAAGGTGTGATGGTGCTGAGTATTGCCATGAAGCAAACAACTCTGAGATCTCCCTCACACACTCTGCTTTGCCCTGTCCCACGCACTGCACCAAGAAGGTCAGAACCTGAACACAACAAGGGAATTGTGACTGAAGCAAATATTTCCACCCACAAAATAAGGGAAGAAAGTTCTCTGAAGAGTGAAAGGACCAGGAAGAGAACAGGTTTTAAATTTTTCAGAGGACTCAGGGAAAGAAGGAGCTGTGGCCAAAAATGGAGCGACAGCTTTAACACATTAAAAATGCCAATAAACTTGGAAAGGCTCTGCTTGTGGAACAGAAATTCTACAGAAAGCCTGGAAAAGAGGAAAGACTTTCCAGATTGAATTGGAGGGTAGATAAGAGGTATTCTAGGGATATTATATTTCCTTATCTTGGAGAAAGAACGTATTCTCTCCATAATCTTATGATTTCCCTGAAGATTAGTGAATAGCAAACTAGGGCCAGCTCTTCATCTGCTGTTGACTTTCATGGCTCCTCTGACTTAAATGAAGTCACTCTGAGTTAAACCAGATGAAGATCAGACCTCTGTAAGTTTGAAGCATTTATCAAGAGAGCAGATAACATCTTTTTTTCCTTTTTCTTTATCCTGAAGAATATTATTAAATTATGTGCAAAGTTTAGGCATCCTGTATTTTCCCTAAATTGTGTTAACAGTGTGGTTTTTATTGAAGCACTCAGATGTTCCAGTTGTTACTCGAATTATTCTTTAATCAATCTCATCCAGGCTAACGCATTGTATTTAAAGCAGCGATTTGGTAACGCTCAGGTTCCACACACGTGGAGCTGGATGTGTAAATGGCGCTCTGACAGATGAGGTTTGGCAGGTTTAGCTGCAGTGGCCTCAGACAGGAGCACCTCCAGCTGCTCACCTCCTGCCTCTCTGCCTTCCAGCATCAGCGTCCTCTGGACAGGGTGACACGATGGGACATGGCAGCGCGGCAGGTGCCCAGCTCACAGGCTGGCGTTCGAGCTGGCAGCACTGGCAGGGGAGTGTGAAACAGCAGTGAGCCAGGCTGAGGGATGGGCACACTCCCTGCCCGGCGCTGGGCAGGGACACAGAGCCAGCAGCTGGGGTGGGACAATGACCACAGCCAAAGCTGAGGTGACAGTGAGAGCCAAAGGTGTCCCCAGACCTGCAGGAGTGTGTGTGTGTGTCAGTCCAGCCCTATCAACAAAACTTTGAGCACCTTACCAAACTCATTGACTTCGCAGGTCTTAGTGCCTAAACCAAAGCTTCTCAAAACTGACTTTGAATCAGTTCAGAACAAGAAGTCAAAATAAGGAGGTTCTATTTCATCATCAAAATTGAAATTATTTGCAGTTTTGTGTTTTCTGACATTATTGCAGTGTTTCACTTAGTGCAATAGAACTTTTCATGAGCTAAGGCTCTAGACCTGATTTTTGCAAGCTCTCCTTTTGCAGAGACAGCAGCGAGTCTGGAGGGTGAGCAGTGAATGAGTGTGAAGCATAACCTTGTCCTTTTTGGAAAAAAATATATTTTCTCCAGTATTTCCAAGCCTGGTAAACATGTTTTTCCTGTTGATTCAGTGAAAATCAGTGTTACTTTTTTCCCTGGGGTACAAGATTTATTGTATGAAGATGCTTTTAGTGTTGGAACTGGTGTTACTGACAACTCAAAGTCTCTGAGTAAAAGATAAAATTTTTATCAAAGTTGTAACTGCTGAATACAGGTACTCAGTTTATGTCATGTGGCTGTCAGACAAATCTTGGTTTCAGCTGTGGAGCATTTAGAGACGAGTGAACTGAATTTTCCCCCAAATTTCACAAATCCAAGCCTGAAAATGTCCATTTGTCAGTGTCCAGTCACAACTTCCAGCAGCTCCCAGAATCTGTGACACATTGGAGCCGTCAAATACCATAATCTCAGGAGAAACTGCAAGATGAATTCGGTGGTGTTCAAATCCTCCTTTGGTTCCTGGTGCAGAGCGCTCGGGAGCCGCTGCCCGGCTGGCAGAGCAGGGGTGGCAGCAGTTCATCTACGCTGAAGTTTCCAATTAGTTTGTGTCCAGTTCAGACTGCTGAGATGTGCACCCAGCCTTCCCCAGACAACTTGTCTTTCCACAAAAGCAGGCATTGACAAGCGGAGGAGGAGTGATTTAGCCATTTGGCCAGGATTTAAAGACTCTGTCTTGCAGGCAGAGTGCCTGGCTTGCAAGAAGTGCCAGAAAAATGGGTCCTGCTCCCACACACATTGACTGGGCTGGTGATGAAATTAGAGGTGATGAAGTGTTTCTGCTTGGTTGGAGCCTAAGGTGGGTGCTGACCCATTTTGGATAATTTTTGCCCAGGAGAAGGCAGTGATCTTTGCAAACCTCTCTGAGGAAGCTCAGCGAGTTTGGGTGGCCTTTGGAGCTGCTGTGGTGAGCAGGTGAGACACAGTGGCGCATCCATGGCTCGGTGCCGTAGGTTGTTCCAGCTGGGAGCTTCCACAGCCCAATTTTGTGCCCCTGGAAGTCAGGAGGAGCTTGATCACCGCTGTCACCAGCAGCAGGGCTGGTTAAACAGAAACCATTTGGTGCCGGTATCACCCTCATGCGCTGAGGTGTGACATTTTCAATTGCTTCAAATTGGCAGAGAGCTGGGATAATTGAAGTATTTGAATAATAAGGCTCATTTCCTCAGAAATGTTAACAGGGCTGTAACCCCGTGCAGTGTGGCACATGCCTCATGGCCCCTGAGGCTTCAGTGACTCTTTCGCCTTAATCCTGACACCTACAGTGTTTTTTGGTGTTTTATTTTTAAATATAGAAATATCAAAAATGGACAGTTGTATTTCTTTAAAAATACTGTAATGGAATTTGTTATTATAGGTCATTACTGTGCACCCATAAATATTTACATATTTTTATATTGTATTCACTGGCCATGACAGATTGAAAATAGCAACAGTTCTGTGGTTTCTCTGTTTTAATAACAGTGTGTTTCTTTCAATATTCTCCCAGTAGTCCGCTTCATATTTCTAAATGATCATTCTGGAGGTTGTCTCTCCAGACAGAGATATAAAAATATATTTAACCCACTTGTAATATATTGGATTTTTCTTTATAATCTCATTAAAAAGTGTGCAGTGAACACAAACCCATAATTTACCTGGTGTTGTAGTTTCATTAAACATCAAAAGGGTGCTTGATGGAGTAGAATAATCCTATTCTACATCCTTCATTGAACATCTTTCAGAGTAAGTTTATTCATTTAATTAGAAGGTTTCTCTGTGTGAAGATTGCACTGGTTTTACCAGTCTGACCGAATTTGCATTTGTTATCCAAAGCACCCTCTATTTAACTGCACTTAGGATAAGTGTGTTAGGACACGTGCTGCAAAATGTCTCCACAAATTGGTACTTATTTTCAAAATTGTGTTAGCACTAATTCAAAAGTGAAGGAACAGAGAAGCTCCATTACACTTTAAAGTGGAATTTTCCCTTCAAATCTGTGGATTAGTCATGGCAAACAATGAAATGTTTAACTCAACATTAAATGGGATTATTAAATATCTTTTCAAAGTGGAAAATCACATGCGTTATTCTATCCTGAGTACAAAAGGACAGTGGATTAGTTTCTCTCTTCATTCAGAATAAAACAAAGATAATACCATGGGCACACTTCAGCCTCAGAGGACCCTGCTGAAACACATCCACTAAAAACTGTCTGGATCATTTTAATATGAAGGTGACATTCTTTGTGGTTAAAACATGATTTTTTTGTGATCACACTGAGCCTTGTAAAGGTTGGGATGTTGCAGACTGGGCTATTGTAAACCAGGATATTGCAGCTCAGGCAAATCTCATCTCCCCAGCCCAGGCCTCGATGCAGACAGGCACTTCTGGGAAGATGCTGTGCAGCTCAGCAGCCAAAACGCTCACTTGGAAGAGTGAAGGCTTTTCATCTCCATTTTTCTCTGTGATGTGTCTGGCTTTGGGGAGTGTGACCTTTCTGCCGTGGGATCGATGTGTCTGTAGCCATTAATTGCAGGCCAAGCAGGGCCTGTTTGTAACGCTGGACATGAGGATGTAACACATGGGCAGCTCTCTGCCTTCCCAGAATGGATAGGTGCCTAACTAGGCACTTCTCCTCCTAATCAATGCCATTGGCTTCCCTGGGAAAGGGATGTGCTCAGGCTGTAGACATGCAGAGATGGATGGCTCTTCAGCATCCAAAACAGCAAGAAGAGAATGGAGCTGGAATATTTAGCCCAAAAAGTAATGCATTGCCTTAAAGCAAATTTTTTTCTTCCATAATGTCTGACTCCCATGTTGGGTTAGGTGTAAGCTGATTTCCTACATTGCAGCTATTTTCTAGAATTAGATATCTTTTCTCCTGTGAGTAATAATCAAAATGAACATTAATAGTAGTAAAAACTTCACTGAGCCCCAAGTTTATGGTATTTACTCCCCAATAAGCATGAAAAGCTTGCAGCCAATTGTGCACAGTTCTTTTTAAGAAAAAAGACATCAGATTATGCCAGCCTAACAGGAATTGGCTTTCTGTGAGCATCTGAAAGGGTCTTTGGAAGTAGGACTGTTAGCTGATGAGATCATTTAAATACCATTTGTACGTGGTTGACAATCCCACTGTACAGAAGAGGCACCATCCTTTACCTCTTGGCCCATCTCTCATCGAGCCATGGCAAGGTTGCTGAAATGGATTCCGTGGCGACTGCTCTGGAGAAAAACAAGGGAAGGGAACTCCCTAGAGTTCCATCCTGCATCTCCTCTGCCTAGGGATACCTCCCAGGAAAACCTTTCCTGGGCCCATGGCTCCAGCCCTCCCAGTCCATACAGGACAGTGCTCTCTTGGATGGCAAAAAGTCTGTAACTGGCTGAGAATGACTCCAAAACTGAGCTTTTTCTACTCAGCTATTCCTGGGGACATGAGTTTCTTGACCAAGTATGAAGAATTCTTCACTGTGGTGCACCAAGTCTGTTGTTGAGGGTTAAAGGCTTTTTTAGGAGCTGAACCATCAGAGTGCTCAGAATAATCAGGGCCTTTGCTGTGGTTTATTTGGGCTCTTGGGGTGACCAGTAAGAGATAACAGATACCCAGTTGTGTTCAGGTGATTGCTTCTTCTGTTGCTGTAATTACTGCTTGGAGGCTGCTTAGTAGCTAAATAATCTGATACTTTTGTTGAACAAATCCATGTTAAACCAACAGAAGGACAGGTAACTTGAGGGGTAATTTAAGCATAAGTCAGAAATAGGACAGTAGCCACATCATGTTTTGAGGATCCCTTAACAGGCAGTACAATTAAAGTTGTTTTTATCCCTGGCCAGGTTTTCTGCCTACCACAACATCCAGGGCAGTGGCAAAATTGCTTCCACAGAAAGGAAGTAGATGAACAAAAATAATTGATTCTGTGTACAAAACGTTTTGAACACAGGAGATGCATTTCAGAAATTTTATCTTTTCGTGGGATGGAATAAAGTTTAACCATTTGATTTTGTTCTGAGTATTTCAGGCAGGAAATAAAGCTTTATTTCCTTTAGCAGTTGCTTCCAGTCCTCTCGTTCTGCCACTATGCAATGTCCTGGCTGTTCTGGGATCCTGTGATCTCCATTTCATGTTTGTTAGAAGATTCTCTCACTGAGCTTTGTGCCATCCTCACATAAGGCTGTAGCAAATAAAACAAGAGCAGGTACAAAGCCATGCCAAAAACTCAGTCATTGAGCTAGGAACAGGTTTTGGATTGAGTCAGCATCTGTCGTGGTGCAGCAGGCTGCTGTTTTTCTGGGGTGGCTGCCATGGTGTGCTTCAGCAGCAAAGCATTCCCCACAGACAGTGTGGGTGTAAACCTGTCTCCACTAAGTCAGTGGCAAAATTCCCATCAACTTCAAGGAGATGAGGGTGTCTTTTCAATTCCCTGGGCTCAGTGTGATATTTCTTCTGTGTGGCACGCTATGCTAATGCTTTGCTTTTCCCACGTTTCCTGTGGATTACTTGATATGACAACTGTTGGTCTTTATTAAACCTTCTTCTTCTTTTTTTATTTTTTTTTATTTCATTTTCTTGTCGCTTCCATGCAGCCCTTTAATGAAAAAATAAAACATTTACCATGAAGACAAAGTAAGTCTGCTGTCCCTTTGGATTTGAAATAAATCTTCAACATCAGCTCGAAGGGCAGGTGCTTGAAGCTGTATGTGGAACATGCTGAGGTGAAATACGCTTTGAGGAATGAGAAATGGCAGAATTCCTTGGCATGTTAATCCCGAAGTAGCTGTGTTGATCCTGTCCAAGAGTTGCCTACATACAGCTACTGAGAGAAACAAATCTAAGTTTGTTTTAAATAGATTAGTCAAACTTCACTAAGTGCTTGTGTCGACATTCTCATTGGAAATTAAAGTGACCCTAATGCAGTTTCATTCACTTAGAAAATTGATTAACTGTATGGACAGAGCATTGCAAGCAATAATATTCCCACGGCTTAATGAGTTCCCATTCATCAGCTGACTGTCAATAACTTCTTGTCTATAAGCTTCCATCCACCCCAGTTTCCCTGTGCCTGTGAGGGGCTCACAGCCTGCACTGCTCAGGCCATGACAGGCTGGAATCTTTCCATCTCCATCTCCTTGAGATCACAGCCATCCTTTGGAAGTTTAGGCATTTGTTGAGTGGTTGGTGTGGACTTTGTGCAAACAGCTCTTCTCCATATTCAGGCCACCAGAGAAAATGGTGTGTTTGAGTGCATCCTTTGCTGGAGAAGGAAAAAACCTATTTCTGTGCCAGTTTAGGGTGGAGGGAACACGAGCTGTGTCACAGGACAGAGGGGCTATGGCTGAATCGGTTTTATTCAGCCTGAGGATGAGAAGCTCTGGGGTGACACAATTGTCTCTTCCAGTACCTGAAGGGAGCCTGCGAGAAATATGGAGAGAGTCTGTTTACAAGGGCCTGGAGTGACAGGACAAGGAGCAATGGCTTCAAACTGACAGACGGCAGGTTTAGATTAGATCTTAGGAACAAATTCTTCCTTGTGAGGGTGGGCAGGCCCTGGCACAGGTGCCCAGAGCAGCTGTGGCTGCCCCTGGATCCCTGGCAGTGTCCAAGGCCAGGCTGGACAGGGCTTGGAGCAGCCTGGGACAGTGGAAGGTGTCCCTGCCATGGCAGGGGTGGCATGGGATGATCTTTAAGGCCCTTCCAACCCAGACTATTCTGTGATCCCATGATTGTGTGATCATTCCTTAGCAGTACTTCAGGGAAAGCCAGCGAGCTCTCACACTGTTTCTGGCCATAATTTGGTTGCTGCAGGGTGCGCCCATGCAGGTATTTTGCCAAGCAGGTGACTGCTGTGAGCTGATTTTCCCTCCTGAGCCTCACAGAGGCTGAGCTCCAGCTGTGCTCTGTGCTCCTCCAGCAGCTCCTGCCCCAGCAGTGAAGGAGCTGGTGGAAAACTGACCCAGCAATTGCTCTGTGCCCCGAGTGCACAGCACACAGACCTCGAGCAAAGCTAATTCAGTGCAAGCAGCCAAGGTAGATGCAACCGCAATTTCAGCTTTTCCATCGTTATTTCCAATAAGTGCTCCTACATTTTTAAATCTCCACGAAGTTGACTATACAATGGAACAACTGTTCGTGAATTGCACGGTTTAAATTAATTATGAGCCCCAGTGAAGGAAGTAAGATGAACAAGTGAAAAGAGCTCTGCAGGGTTTTTCAAATTATTGTAAAGTTGGGAAAATTGGGCCCACTGTGTCTATTACCCACTTTATAACAGTCGTAACTCGATTGTTTTGTTTGTCACACTGCTGGATACTCTCATGGATCTTAAAGCCTCGCCAATTGTTTTATTTATTGGAAATTTTGTTGAGTACCATGGTAAAAATGAAATAATTGGACTCTGTTTATAGTGCCAAAATAGGCTTTCCTGAATGACTGTTCAGCAGTCAGTGCAGTTAAATTAACCCATGGTGCAGATACCACAGGGAGGTTTAAGGCCGGTATTGGTGATTTGCTTCCTGATTATCTTCAGATTTAAATCAAGCGAATCACAACTGGTTCTAAATTTTGAAGCAGCTTTTCACTGCTTTCCACTGTACTTGTATTGAGACAGATTCTTCGTGTGGAGCTTTCTCCTCCTCATCCAGACTCAATCAAACTCACTCCAGTTCTTGCCAGAGGCTTTCCAAGAAAAGGGCGAGAGAACAGTTTGGAAATAAATGTTCAAACTACACTAAACAGCCAAATTAAACGATGCTCAGTCAATTCTTCTTTTCACTTCATGTGGTAACATCCAGTGTCAGGTATCATGAAGGGGTCTGATTTTTGAGATTACCAATATCTTGTGCACAGGTCCCTCTGAAGCCACTGAACCACAGTGGTGTATTTGAGCACATCTCTGACTCCTTTTGTTGCTCATTCCCTGAATATTTCGAAATATCGCAACTAAACCAACACAGGAAATGTGTATTCTGAAGAAAAAAGGGTATGCTTCGATCAGCAAGAAGCAGGTGTACAGAACCACAGGCATGCAAAAGGCTCTCAATACGGAGAAGGATGTAAAACCCTGGAATGATGTGGTTTGGAGGAGCTGCTGTGGCAGACCAAAGATGTGGGACACGTGAGGAAAGCAGGGGGATTATAAGCAGAGAAGCAACAGCGAAGGTTGTGGTAAAATCAAGGACACTGGTGTTTTAGTTAGATAAAAATAGTTGCTGCTTATGAAAGCCACTGTAGGGTTGTTTTTTTTTTTGTAATTCATTCAGCTCGCCTTTTATCAAGTAAAAAACTGCTTTTAGTTATGCTGTATGAAATTTATCATTTGAAATGAAAACATTCCAGTAAATCACCTCTTTCCCCCCCTTCTCTCTTCCCCACAACTCACCAAACATCAAAACACAACAAAAGGGGGGAAAATGAAGCAAAAACCCAAAAATTTGCTAATCTGTTCATTTAAGTGTTGCCTTAACGTAGCCACTGTGAGGTCCTTGCCATTATCTGCAGCAGGCATGTAATTGTGGAAAATTTTAAAGGCCCCATCTGGCTCCCCAGTACATTTATTCTAATTGTGAAAAAGCAGGGATATTCTTGCCTCTCATTAGGATAAGCTTGCTTGCCTTAGCTTCTTTCTCGTAACAACATAGGTCAAAGAGGAGACACCTTAATGAGAATCTCAGTAACATAAACAGGAAATGTGGTTCATTTTCTTATCTTCATTTGCAACTCAAAACTTCATACCCAAAATGAAAACACTAATTTTCTTTAATTCATTTTTCTGCTTTGTCTTTCTCATGGGTCTTTATCTATTAAGCAGGGCAATTATAGGATGTATTTTCATCATAAGTATTAATATTTCCATTTATGAATTAATTTACCAGCATAGGAGCAAGGAACTAAGGAACAATATAATTTTAATTCCTTGGGTTTATCTTTGGAAACAGTTGTTTTCACTTCTTCAACCCTCAAATTAGATGGAAAGGAAGAATTACATGGAGTCGAAGCTATTTAAAGTGGAGATGATCAAAAAGAAAAGAGCAGGGCACTTCAGCTTTCTGTCAACACATATTTTATATGCATCACTTTCATAGCGTCATACGAAAGCCAAAGATAACAATTCCCCGTATTTTCCCTATGTGCTGGGCAAGAAGAAAGGGTGAAACTCTTCCAAGCTTGTGATTTTATTCCTTACCCACAGAAAAAGCCCAGGCTTGTAGGAGGTGCTCAGTCCGTACAATTGCTAAGCTACGAATTCAGGAGAAATCGATGTCAAATTAAATAATCCCAATTTTATTTTCCTAATGATGCAATTCAATATGCATTTCTTGGCTGGTGAGACCTGGCACAGGGAACACAGTGAGCCATTGTGTAAGGCTGGAGCTGGGAGCCTTGGCCAAGGTTGGCTGGGTTAGGGAATTGCTCCGAACCCCACACGGTGTCTGTCTTCTGGAGCTCGCCTATCTCTATGAAATGGAGTTTGAATGAAGTGCTGCCCTGCTTGGAGTTCATCCACACACTAATTCCCAGTCCAAGAGGAGCAGTGGTTTTAATTCCATGTTGTCACAAGCAGCAGCTTGAGCTGGTGGAGCTCACAAGCTGCTTGCACAATCCTTTTTGTCAGCTCAGGTGTTATTTCCCAGAGGAAGGCTGCTCTCCTTCAAACTAGGAGGACAAAAGAGGAGTTCTTTAAGGAAAACTAACTTTCCTGTGAGGAGATGCCAGGATATGTTGCCTAGTGCATAAAAAAAAAAATCTGTTGCAATCAAAAAATGCAACTATTTCCTTATGCTTCATGTTGCTCCTGAGATATAAAACAATTCAAGTAATATATAGCAAATTGTTACATATTTATTACTCAGTGTGGAATATCTGGGGGTTTGGATTTTGAGAAAAAGTGCTGAAGGTGGGAGAATTTAATCCGGTGGTGTCTGGAGAAGGTGAAGTTACACAAACAGGACTCACATATGTTTCTCCATTGTGTTGATTTCTGTTTGGCTGTTTGAGAATACTTTAAGCAGAGCACGTTAGTTCCAGAAGGCTTCTCTGGGAACATCAGGTGTGCTATTGAAGCCACTTTTGAAATCCGGCACTCAAGTGAGAGGACAGCAAATGGTCAAAGCCAGGACGGCAGCTGGGAATGCCCCAGCTCCAAAAATCACATCTGGATCCAAAAGTTGCAACAAAAGCTGATCTTTCCACAAACAGATACACTTACAGATATATCTATTTTGATTGTAGCATGCAGAGTGCCTGTGTAAAACTGTCTTTTCCTCATTATGTCCATTGGCTTGGGAATAACTCCAAAACTGAGTAGGTGTGTGTGTTCCACATTCCTGTCAGTCTCTCCAGCTCAAACCTCAGGTTTTTAAACATCTGTTTTCTACATATCTCATATACATCCTGTGTGCCATGAAAAGTCACACCTATGGTGGTCTATGGTTTCATAAAGAAGGATGCAAAATTTTATGCAAGTATTCATTTTTCTTCCTTTCAGATGAAAATACTGTCTTTGAATGCTTGCATTTGGATATTTAAAATAAAGTTCTCCCCAATCAAATTGCAATTTAATTGAGTTGAAATTAAATGCTAGCTACAACAGCCACAGATTTTTGATATGGTCCTTCAAACCACTGCCCTTTAGCATAAAAGTAGGTTATTATCACTTCGGGGAATGGGATCATCCCATGAAATCAAATGGCAAAACTGTACCAAAGTCACTTTTTCTCTGGCATTTAATTGAAGAGCTCAGTACACAATCACTCCATGCATTTCCATAAAGCTACTCAAGGGATGATATGTGAAAATAATTTATGTCTGCTTTATGCAAGGTCGTTAGCACTCATACAGAACACCAATAATGACAATAAACCATCTCGTATATGTCTCAAGTTTGCATAATATAGTTTTGTTGGTGAAAAAAAGGATTTGATGGCAAAGACTGTGTCTTTTGAAATAGAATATTTAAAGCTTGCTGATGTTTTGATGAATTTTTTTTTTCTGGGATATTTAGCTTGTATGTGAAATGCATTAAAGTAGACTCACAAGTGAAATTTCTGTACAATTTTGAAGCAAATTTTAAGTTTAGAAGAAAGCCCAGCTGTAGTAATGAGCTGAAACAGCTGCCTACTGTAAAGAGGGAGTTTTGTTCCCTGAGGATGACTTTGGTGTCTGTGCATGTGTGTTCTGCTGCATTCTTTGTGGATGATGAGAGAATGCAGCTGAAGCACTGACTTTTATCATGCATACCTTTAGCAACAGAGTAAGAACCAGACTTTGCCCAGAAAGGTAACAGTCTAGGTAGATAAATGGGGTGGAATCTTAAAATAAAGGCTGAATAATCTCATCCTAAAATATGATGAAGTAGAACTGATACAGGACTTGGTACAAATTTGGTCAAATAGAAATGGTTCATTTATTTAGTTAAATTTAAAAATCCCTGGGAGCTTTGAGTTCTCTTTTTGCACAAAGCCATCACCTCCCCAAGCAATTCATCACTTCCCTTCTACCTAAACAAAAAAAGCAAAATGCTCCTTGCTCGAGTCACCCAACCTGAGCAGTTCAGTGTGGTGGGGAGGCTTCTTTCATCCCTGTCCCTACTGATAGCACTGGGTACTTGAAAGAACAAAGTAGTTCATTGCTTTATTTTAAAAATAATGCAGCTAATAACTTTCATAATAATCTCAGAGTCTTTAGGGTGCTCGGTAGGAAACCTCCACGCAGTGCTGTCCTCAAACTCACAGCCTCGAGTAACACCTTAACCTTTTGCATAGGAAAAGGAATGAAAATGCATTTTGTATGTCTCCTGCTGAGCTCATGACTCTCACTGGGTCCAATTCACCCCCATTTAGGTCCTCCTGGTTGCCCTCACCATCACTTGCATTTATTTTCCTAACAGAAAGGAAAGCACAGCCTTTTAGGGGAGCATGCATTGCTTGTGTGTAAAATATCATGTGCACTGAAATCTCCCTGAGGCCTTTCTGCTCTCTGGGATCCCTGATCATGGGATATCCTCCTCCCAGCCTGACTTTGCACACCAGAAATTCCACAGTTTTTGGGACAGGCCTTCGCTGGACCCATCTTGTACCAGCCATAAAAAGACACAGTCCATGAATTCATCCTGTACACTGTAGGCAGTATCTCCCTGTTGATACCCAAGGCTCTGCATCTCCATCCATTATCCAGCTTTTTCCTTTCAAGCACACATTCCTCACTACCTGACAGCTGTATCCGCTCACCCACTCTTCCTCAGGACTCTCCATATTCCCTGATTAAGATAAAATTTTGTGGACAAAAGCAGCAAAGCTGTGTCTCACATGCTGGTTATTGTTGAGTGGGTATTTAATAGCTTTTAAATTCATTTAAGAAAATGGGAGTGGTGAGTCACATGTAATTATTCCCAGATAGATCATTAATTATTTGATAAAGTTTCTACATAATGCTGCCTTTTTCTTTTTTTTTTTTTTTTTGCCATAATTATGGCTATTTGTCATTTATCTCAGTTTGCTTGTCAGTTATTTCAGGTCCCTTTCATGCCCTGTGATACGCATGTAAATATTACAGATTGAGATTGATAAAGGTTTTGTAACAAAGGCTGTTATGTTATTGGATTACAGGAGAGTTTATGAGAAACTCATTTGATTATTGTGTTGGAATGATATCATTTGCACCAATACAAGTATGGCTGGTTTGGTACATCATCAGTAAGTGCATTTTTCATAGGTTGTAATTCAGCTTTAGAAATTTGACTTTGTTTGAGAATGCCAGAGATATCAACACCAAAATTATGTTAGAGAACTAAAGTGGCTCTTAGAAAATTCACCTGGTTACACTGGACTTTTCTTCATTTAGCTACAATTTCAGATGAAGTCCTCAGAACTTTAAGCATTCATTAAAGAGTGTATTCGAGCTATATGTTCTGTAACAACAATCAGTATATAGGCTCTGGCTAATGAATGAGATGGACATCGAGACTGATGCCCTTTGCTTTGTTGTTTCTTTGGAGACGCAACCTTACACATTCAGAAAGGAGAACCAAGAGAGGCTGAAACTCAAGGAACAGCCATTAATTCTCCCCTGTTCTTAGTTTGTTAATTGTACTGTTGAATTGATTGGGGTATCCCATGGCAGTGGATCTCTTAATCTACCACCTGCTGAATCCTCAAGCATCCCTCCCAATCCACTCCAGAGTATCACAGCAGTACAGAGCAGGCTCAGCACAGACGTGACACTTGATGACAACATAATCAGAGTATCTGTGCCAGCATCTTCCAAACGCCAGACTGGCACAAGTAGGAGTGTGGTTTTATACCGAATAAAAGCACTGTCAGGTAGTCAGGTGGCGCTCTGAGGATGCTTTGCAGCCAGCACAGTGTTTTACTCCCAGCACTCTGCCCGGATGATTTACGTGTCTGACTAGGCAGAGCTCCCCAGCAACACCTACAGAAAATCTCAAACACAATTGTGATAACTTGCTCAGTAGCAGCTGGTGAACTCAGGGAATGGATTTATCCTCCTCCATAAACACTTGGACATTTATGAGTGAAGGCTGGATTCGTTCTCTGAGACACCCAGTGCTGTTGTGGGATTATTACAGTTATTATTGTGCTGCCAACTCAAACACATCCTGCTGATATGTTTTAGATTAGCTTTACTGTTCCCCATTATACTCTTTATTTCTCCATAAATAAACAAAAACAGGAGAACTACCAGGGGGAAACGTAGAGAGCTGATCTCAAACATCTTTACTGTGTTTGAGTTCTGACTGTTCCCAGTATCCCAAAGACTGCGGTCTTCACCCTTCGGCGGTTGGTCCTTACAGCCATACCACAAGGGATATGTTGCTGTTTTAGGAACCATTTCAAAGTGTCTTTCTTGCAAGGAGGCAGGAAGGACCGTGTCCTGTGAGCTGATAACACCGAGCCATGCTCGGTGCAGGATTTCCCCCATCTGCTGCCCATTACCCCGCGGCTCTCGCAGCGCAGAGCTTGGCGGGATGTACGTCAGTAGCGGCTCTTAAAACTGTCTGTGAAAGCTAAACAAAGCTCAGCAAAGCTAAACATTTGAAAAGATGCCCAGTCATTGTCACCCCTAACCAAGCTCAGCTCTCTGTCCAAGCTTCAGACATCCTGGGACTGAAGGAAAAGTCCAAGTAGACACAGCTTGGTGTTAGAGAACCTTCAGTTAGAGACTAAATAACACGCACTATTACAGCCTTTGGGACTGGGCTCAGCTTTAATTCTTTAGTCCCGGCTGCAGCACCTTTGCAGTTTTCATTTAAAAGGAGCTGTCTGCTTCTCACTGGCTGTTTTCAATGCCTGAATTACTGATGCCATGATATTCTGGGATTTATGACATCTGGTAAATGTTTTTGGCAAAAATAAAGATTCAGAACTTCAGATACAAACTTCATGTACAAAGTTGGATGCAAAGCACAGGTGTATGACCTAAATAGTTTATTTGTACATGGAATATAGGATCAGTCTTCAATAATTAATGTAGAAGTACCTGTTTACATCAACAGTGTTCAAAACCTATGGAATTGCAGACAGCAAGGTGGGAATTAGTTCAGACCAGCGATAGAATCCTAAATTTATATTCAAGCCTGGGGAGTTAATGCAAATACACCTCATTAGGCTATCAAAAGTTAAGGCATATTTTACATTTTCTGCTTAAGATATTATTGTGAAAAATAATGAAAACAGACTCTGTCACACCAGGGTTTGAGATGTCAGCCCTGGGATGTGATCTGCCTGGGCTGGGGCACTGGTGACGTTAGTCCTACACAAATTACATTTATATCAGTCACAGAGATAATCTCTGATGCAGTGTGGTGTGGTCATAAAATAAACTTAACTGGAAGCATCTGAATTTCGAGGCTCTTTGATACTTTCTTCAGGTTCCCATGGGACACGGGTGCTCCCCAGAGCCTGATGTGAAGGCGTTTGAAGTCTGCAGAAATCCTTCTGTTGACTTCAGACAGTTTGGGACTTGGCTTTTAAAGCTGTGGGTGTCGAAATGTGCTTCATCCCTCTGGATCAGTGTCATCAGCTTTTCTTGCCTTTTAAGGGCAAGCTCTGTTTTTAGAGAAGCACTGTAGGATATGAGAGCCAGAAACAAAACAAACTTCCTCCCCCATTACTTCAGTATGACTTGTAAGCGTGGTGATTTGGAGCAATAGGCTAATACTTTATTTTTTATCATCTTGGCTGTGTTTTAAGGATTCTGATTGCTGTAGGATTTTAATGAGATTCCCCAGATCCTGATCCAGGCCCACCCAGCCCCTTCCCGTGGGACAGTGATGCTCACTGAGCTGGAACGAATTTCGGCAGCCACTGACCTGGGAGAAATCGAACCAGTGGCCTTGAGATAAAACACCTTGCCCAGTTCCCAGCCCACAATCAATCCATGGTTTAATATTGTTACCGTTAACATGTGTGACTTCACTGCTGATTATCAGAACTGGCTGGTAAGATGAGCAGAACTTCCCAAAATCATATTTGTGGAAGTTTAATAAATAACAGCCCTGTTGTGCACTAAACACACGTGGAACACACGTTCCTCTGCCTGGAAAAAGTGCTTTATGTATTTCACATTAATGACTGAGATACAGTTAGTAAAATTCATACCAAAGTTCACTTTAACTGTACAAAATATGCTGTATTTTATCTAAATATTCTTTGGAAATATTCTGTTGTCCAAACATTTTCCTGGAATAATGTATCTGTCAGATTAAGGAAGGAGCTGGTCTAGGGCTAATTCAGTACACACAAAAGTTAATGTAAATACTGAATTTCAATGAGGCAAATATTTCACTTTGAGATCTGCTGTATTAACATCCAAGTGTTAGGACATAAACATATGTTTTAGATGAGTGCTCCACAGACCAAATGTATCTATGTAATAGCTAGCCTGGGTAATTTTTTTTAAATGCTGTGATTTCTTTTAGCAATAAGTGAAAAATGATTTGCCCAGTTTGGATGTTTGGGGGAAGGTCAGGCTTTGACAAAGATGGTAGGAAAATTAGGTGAAAGAATTTTACAGGATTTTCAAATTATTTAAAATATTATCTTACATAAAACACTGAGTGTTTTAATCCTAAATGAGGAAAAGGAGAGGCCTTCCTGGATGCCTGAAGGAGCAGGTGGAACTAAAAAGTTCCTGAACTTCAGGCAGAAGATGAGAGAATGGAGCCCATGAGAGAACCTGGGATTTGGGCTGGCTGTAAAGGAAATGTTTCTTCTATTTGAGGAGGATGGAGGGGTGACCTGTTGTTCAGCTCTAGCCCTCAGGCTGCTGGCTCTGCCACTAAATTAGACCTTTTAAAATAAATTAGTTCAATGTTAGGCTGCAGCTGGGGCATTCTCATTGGGCTTTTTAAATCTTTCACTCTTGAAGCACCTCCAAAGTTCAGAATTTACAACCTACTAATAATGCCACAATATATGTATTTGTATTAGACTTCCTATTGAGCACTAGCCTAATACCTTTGCTGTCTTTATTTATGAGGAGATTGTTTCCAGCTACTGTTAATGTATTTTACACAGCCCATGATGTAATTGTTAAGCAGTTGTAATGAAGATTGAAGGTTTAATAATGCCAAGTGTTACAAATTTCTATTTAATCATTCCTAAATCGATTAGTTACTTTCACCCAAATGCCGTGCCATCGAAACAGAGAGAGCTAAAGATCTGAACTGCTGTGGCCAGGCTTTGATAAATGGTATTTTGGTGCAGTGGTAATTGAGTTATTGAATTTACTCATCTTCCAAATGATGTTTGCATTGTCTCAGCATATGTGTTTAGGGCCAGGGGAAGGTCATTAGGAGCTTCAGACCAGGGGCATGTTTGGGTTAAAGTGATTTTGAACAGCCAGAGTTGAGGTTAGTCAATTAAAGGAAATAGCACAGAGAAATGCTACAGAAGGCCATGTTATAGGCTGGTCACTAGGGAGGTCCCAAAGGCCTGGTTAAAGTAGTCTAAAGATTCTGTAAGTAAATGTCTACCCTGTGCCCCAGGCTCTTTAGGCACAGACAAATTGCTGTGTGAGATGCCCTTCACTTAGAACACGTTTCACCTGTAAACAAATGTCACACTTTGAGAGGCCAAGCCTACAACGGCCAAGGGAAAGCACGAAATGATAATAGCTTTTGTGTATATAAACACAGCCTTCCATGAGCTTCCTTAGCGGCTGAGGCCCAGGGAATGTGCCCAGGGAATGTGCCCAGGCTGCCCATCTGGGGTGGTGTTTGTGGCCACCACCCTGAGCTGCTTTGGTTCATCCCCAGCGCCTGTGATGTCCCCACTGAGCCCTGCCCAAATATCAGCTCCACGTTCAGGGCATGGTCACTTTGGGATGATTAAGCTCTTTCAGAGACATCGTTCTGTAGATAATGTATTTACATCTCCATCCTAGACAGAGCTTGCCAGTGCTTTGTCCTGCCAAGGAGCTCAGCATTTCTGTATGAGACCATGAGCTGCTGACCATGTGTGTGTGTGATCGGCTTCCCCTGCCCTGGGTGGAAAGATTCCCTTCCTAATTTGCCAGCACCTCTCCTGAGTGACCAGCTACCAGTTCCAGCAGAGTCCAAATACCAACCCATGACTGCTGTCTGCATTTCAAATGAAAACCAAAGGAGTTCTGTCATTTTTCAGGCGTCTCTCACTAATCAGATAGCTAGAACCAAAGAGGAAGAGGCAGGAGAAGAAGCCTTTCATGTTTCTGTGTTTTCACAGTAATTCCAAAGATTTTCAGAGTACCTGATATTCTCTAATACTTTGAACAGAGTCACAGGGAAGAGCACTCTTGACATGAAAAATGAGCCCACTGTGTTTTTAATACTTGGCTAATTGTGTATGGAGACCATTCTTTAGTTTCAAAGCACTGGAAGGAGCCTCCTGTTCTACAATATTTCTGTTGTGCAATTCTATAAAGGCCTGTCGTTTTATGAACACACTGGTTTATATTTGATTTCTGTCCTCTAAACACTATTTAAATCACAAGTAATAATTTCTAATCTTGTAAAATGCCCAAAGCTTAAATCAATAACCATTTGATGAATACATAACCCAAGGACATTCTGTTTGGCTGATAAATGATAATTGTGGGAGTGCCTGGCAGCTTTTGTGGTTAAACCTTTGCTTTTATACAATTAAATAGCCGATTCCTTCAAACACTTGACACACTCTTAATGATAATTGCACAAGGAGCTTATTGGGGACAAGTGAGACAAGGACCTTTCTCTTGGTGCCTGTAATGGATCAGCTGGAAAGCCAGGGTGGTCTGGCTCTCCTGGGCAACTTTTTGGGTCACTGCTCGTATTGTGCCTGAAATGTCCCCTCTGCTGGCCTGCCCTGCTGCTCTGCCAAGGGTCCTGTCCCTCAGCAACCTCCGTTGTGGTGCTGCCACAGCTCTTGCCCTGGGCTGGAGTTTGTCCAGCTGCTCCAGGGCCAGGCCAGAGCAGCAGCCCTGTGTTGGGGACACATCAAACAGGCCAGGACACTTCTGTCCCCAGTGGGACAGTGATGACAGTGGAATCCTCTGCAGTCATTCATTGTCAGTTCACGTTGTTTTGTGAGGTCTGAGCCCAGAAAAGGGACTGTAAGATGACTGCAGTAATACGCAGACCATAGGATTGCCTCCTGGAGGCACAATGTCTTACCTGGGACTGTATCTCAGTCGTGTCAATACAAGAAAACCATTCCCGTCCCTCCCTGCAATGTTCCTCATCTCCAGCAAAACCACTCTGAAGCAGAGGCAGTTCCTTCCCCCCCAGCTCTAAAAGTGCCCCTTCAATAAGCCCAATCCAGTTTGCAAATTGCCCAGGTACAGAAGAAGTTCCATTTGTGCAGAATGATGTTCTGCGCTGTAGTTTGTAGCTGCTGAGTCACTTCCAGCCTCTGCAGTTGCTCTGCCATATGCCAAATTTGTAAAACCTTGTTCCCATTTTTTCCCTCCCTCCCTTCAGCAGCCCTTCAGGGGAGGGACACGGAGCTGACAATTACAGCACTTCCCGCTGCGAAGGACCTGTAGCACATCCCTGGCCATCAGGCTTTACAGGGAGGCTTAAGAAGGTTCTTTAGCCTTCCTTCCCTGTGTTGATGAAGTTGCAAGTGAGGTATGAGCAGTTTGACTGCAAAATTAGAAATCAGCCAAGAAAATGGTTTCATGTGCTGCTATTCCTTTATGTTGACTCCTGCATCACTCAGAAGTGAGGGGGGGAAAAAAGGGTGGGAGAAAATGAAACACTAATTATTTTTTTCTTTAATGATCACTGGCAAAATAAACAGAGCATTTAGAGATTCTGGCATGGGTGAGATTGTGAGCATTTATTTTCTGTATTATTCTAGCCACGGTGTCACCCAGGCCTGCATCTCACATGACAAGGAGCAATTAAAGGAAAATGTGTCCAGGCTATGCCCCTGCCAAACTGAATCATGACCCTTCTTTTGGCAGCCTCATGCATGAATCCCTCCCCTTGGGGAGCACCAGGCAGGAGCTGATTTGCCAACTGCCACGAGCCATACATTTTTTTGTGCATGGATGTCATGTTAGTGACATTACGCACCGCTTGAAAACAGTTTATACATCAGCATAAAGGGCTTTTTTTAACGGTGCTCAGATCCTCAGAGATGAACAGCAGCACCCAAGGAGAGAAGCAGTGTCCCTTCACAGGGTGTTTGCTTTGTTCCAAGTCAAAATTCACAGCCATTTGATTTTAAAAGACACTGTACAATATATACAGATAAAAGTGTATTAAATTACCTAGTTTGAATATAAGCAGCTGTGGATATGGTAGCTGAGAGCACCTGGGGAGTTGTATACCACAGACATAGGATTTTCTGTACAATTTATTCAATTAAAGTGTGAAAAGTGTCTAAAAGAGTTACTTGAAGGGCTTTTGTTCTCCTGCACAATCTCTGCCTCCCACTCCTTTCTTTTGTGCTGGTCCCAGAACACAGCTCAGGAAGGGAATAATGAAGGGAGAAGCATCTGGGAAGGACATAGAGCTCCACAGCAGAGCAGGCTGAGCAACATCACTCCCAGTATGGTTCATAGAGGAGATTTGAATAACTGTCCTGTATATTTAACATAAACCTACTCCTTAGAATTCAACGTGCTTTTATATTGCCTCCACAGCAAACATTGTTTTTATTTCAAACAAAGACATCTCACCAGCTAAAGGGACGGTGCAGTGACTTACAGACCAAAGCACAATAAACAGTGAGAAACCTTCTACAGAATAACACCTAATCTATGTAAATGTAGCTACACCTCTGCTTCTTCCAACAGCCTGATCAGCTTGGCAGTAGCATTCATACAACGCCAGAACTGGGAATTTGCTGCCTCAACACATCCAAGCTTAGTGCATTTTAGGCACTGTGGAATGTCAGGAGTGGCCTCCAGGTCCTGCCTCGGAGGCTGCAGGTCCTCCTGAGCCCTGCGCCCCTCCTGAGAGCTGCAGGGATGTCTGAAGGGATCTTAGAGGACTCTGGGTGTCTTTATCTACGTTTCCTTTCCTAATACTCTGCTAAGAGAAACGCAGTATTTCTTGACACCAAAAAGCAGCTTTGTTAATCCAAGTTTGCCAACACAAATCACCCAAAACTCTCCTCATACCGAGTCTGCTGAAAAAGGAAAAGATCAAAACCTCTGGCAGATTTGGAGATGCTGCCCCAGAAGCATCAGAAAGCTCTGATGCTTTCTCTTAGTGCTCTTAGGAGATAAATAAGATTTCGGGGATCCCATCCTCAATCCTTCAGTTCTGATATGTCTGTTACATCACTGAAGTTGAGTGTGAACCTCTTCAATATTTAAAGATCGTCCTTTAGAGAGCAGCACCTTCTGAACCCAGCCCTGTTGTAGTGTCCTTCTAGGTGTCCTGTTCCTGTCCCTGCTAAAGATTAATTGTGGTGCAGAATTACACAAGTACTGCCAATAAATACAAATTCAGGTTATGAAAAATGCTATTGTAAAGTGCTTCACACAAAAGAGGAATTCTAATATACTCTCAAATTTATAATTGGTCATTACAGTCATTACAGTCTGATAAAATTCCCTTCACCTAATCCACCCATTTTTAAATGAAATGTAGTTGGTATTAATGAGTAAGAAAGGTTCATTAATTAGCTGGGATCATCCTGTGAACATGAAAACTCCTACTGGTGATTAAGTGTAAAGTTCACTGTAAAAAATCCCAAGCCCAAGTACTTCATAGCTCAAAAGTTCCATTAGTATTTGGAAAAATTTGTAGGTTTTTTTTTTTAATAACCTTAAAACAGTGCGTGAGACTGTGTCTGTGTGTGGTTACAGCGTGACATGAATTTTACCAGAATCCTAATACCCAAAGTGAAAGCACAGAGAAGACGCAACTGATAAATACCAGAAGGTAAAACATCAGGCAGGTACTACAGTCATGAAACACAGCCTCCTTGTAATTACCAGAAAACAGAGAGATTGGAAAAAATTCCAGTCTTTCAGACATGACTGCTTTTCTGGAATTGTACTTTTCATTTCCAGCAGGGCTTGGTGCTATCTATCACCACACAGCTGGAGGGAGAAAGAATTGGTTTGTGTTCCCTGCAGGCTCCCAGTGCTTCCAGGAGGCAGGAATACTGCACTGTGTGTTCCTCCCTCCAGGAAAGGTTTCCCTGCTCGCTTTTTTGCTTTGGGGATGTGTATTTTCCCCATCTCAGCACATATTCCTAGAACTGCTCACAGCCTGATCCCTTCACAGGTTCACGAGCAGCACTGGAAGTGCTCAGACCCTCAGCAGAGCTGGGCAGGGCAGTGGGGTTGTTATTTCAGAGTTGGGACACATCACAGAAGGGTAGAAATGTTTCTTCTTTTCAGCAGAAGTTCATTGCTGCAGATCAGGGCTTTTCAGGATAAACTCACTCAAAGTTGAACAGCTTTTCGGAGCCAACACGTAATTCAGAGACATTTAGTACAAGCAGTTGTCCAATTTATCGTATCTCGGAGTGCCAACATTTTTAACAAAATTAACAAATAGGCACCTCATGGCAAGTAGGGTGAAATTACACTCTTTTTTTTTTGGTAATTAGACTTCAGACAATATTGTATTCTGTAGTTAAAGGAAAGGAACTTTGCCTCAAATTTCAAAGTGGCGAATCCCAGTTTAATTCTGCTAATGGCACTTAACACAGATGGCTAAAAAGAGTAATTATCTTCTTTAGTTTTCTGCCACCTGCCACAAATGAACTGTTTTCTTTAATTGCTCGGAATTACTCTTAATCACACAAAACAGATACTTAAACCCCAGTCACATATGGCAACTCAAGAGCAAGACTTTAACCCTAAACATACGACTTAAGAAATTACCCCTTGACCAAGAGCACAATGCCAGGGTGTGCTGTGACAGTTGGAAAGATTAAAAGATTAATCTTTTCTCTTCCAGGTCAGAGCAAAGTTTGCAGGCTAATCATACAAGTCCTGTAGGCTGATCCAAGTAATTACCAGAGCAATCAAAGGCTATGTCCACAGCAGCAGGAAAAAATTCACACCATTTCTTCCTGTTGATTCACTTTCTACAACAAATGGTCAGTTTTAAAAGCCACACAATCAGACTGATCTGAAAAATTACCTACTGGAGAACTGAAAGGTGTAACATTAACTGTACCTGATTGATGAGTCAAAGCTTTTTAGATTCCTGGAGATAAGTTAACAGATAAAATAATCCCATTTCCATTGGGGCATCATTTTGAATTAAGTCGATGTTAGGCATTTAAAAACTCCAAACATGACACCTTTTGGAAATTTCTGGCTGCATTGTATTTTATAACAGCCATTCTTGCCTCCCACCACTCAGAAAGCCATGTGCTTGTTGGAAGAACAGTAATTCTTCCCTTCTTCTTTACTACTGTTCTTGATATCCGAACTAAACCCCCCATGTTCAGATTGGATGGAATAACTCAGAAGCCATCCCAGTAGTTCTGCCTCCTGATCACCCCACTGAATTGAAAAGGCACTAATGCAAATCCTGAATTTTAACTAGATCTCTGTGCTTAAGAGAAAGGAAAAAGCAGCAAACTTGGTGTTCCATGAATTACGAAGTCTGGAACTCTCCATCACCAATTCCCCCCAAATTTGTTAGAGAAAGTTCACAGTAGAATTTATACACAAGGTGGTATGAGGGAATTTAGGGTGGGCACTGCTTAATGAGAACTCTGTGAGTGAAAACCAGCACCAAGCAGACAGTTCCACTTCTCAATACAAAACAGGCTACAGCAGAATTGATCTGCATTACACCTTTTCAAGAACACACTCTGGTTTTGAAAAATTATCCCATTCTTCTGAAATGAGATGAATTCATGAACACTGCAGTTTAGCATCTTCTTGGTGTTACACTACATATTTTTAAATTTGTGAGTGGCTGAGAGAAAGGAAATCATTGAGAAGCACAGACCTGGAAAACAGCTTTAAGAAGCTTGTATGTGTTCACCAATGTCAGGATAAACAGAGCCCTAAACCATGAAATGAGCAATGACTGAGAAATTCCACAGAAAAAGATTCCTGAACCTGATCTTTAAGGAAATTAATTATCTATGATGCTAATATTGTACACCAGGGCTTTTCACTGTGCTCCAACTTGGTGAGAGTTTCTATTTCATAAATTCCTTTAACCAGCCTGATTAACACTTCTAAGAGAGTCTCAGCTGTACAAAAAGTCCATGAGTAGGTGTGAGAAAGACAAGGTCTGACAGCACCATTGCCCCTGTGTATTTCTAACAGCAGGGGAGGTTGGGTTACTAATAGTATTTACCTTTGTTACTCGGTAAATAGCAAACTATTATTGGACAATTACAGTAAAGGTCAAGATCCACTTTTTTCTCCCCCTTAAGGAACATGCTTACTGTGTGCTTAGCTTCAGTTAAAAAGTGCTTTTGGTGGAGTGATGTAGTGCAGCATCATTCGAATGTATCAGACCTTCTGACACTGACTTAATTTAAGAGTAGAAGATAAGAATTTTCAGTGGTGCCTGCTCAAGGTGTCCTTATTGCCATCCCGCTCCAGCTTCCATCTGGGTTTGTAACAACAATAACAATAATAATAAGGACTCATAAAATGTAGCTGTTTTCATATAAACATTGTCCAAGCGACAATAGACTTTTATAATCAGCTCTGTTGGCGGCCGGTGGATGCACTGCTGCTGTGTTGGTGCTGGGAGGGCACAGGGCTGCAGGAAATGAAAACAACTTCAGAAGGAGGAAAGATTAAATACAATCAATCCATCACAGCACGGTAAGTAACGGGCTCGCAGAGTTTTAATGGACTAAAGAGTGTAATGTGTTTGGTTTGGGAACCACAGAGTTTAATCAAGTATTTTTACATTTTTAAACAGGAAATGGCCTTTTCTGCAAAGGATATACACATTTGCAGTGCATAAATCTGTTCCCGAGTCCCAGGATTCTGATCTCATGGTCTTTACCATGCAATTAACTTTAACTCTTTCTCTGAGCAAAGGCCTGCTCATTCTGGCAGTGTAACATGATGTGATGAGTTGTCACCGTTGTTTTTCCATATATCCCAGCCTGGCTGCAGGGAATGGGATCAGGGAGGCTCGCAGAGAGAGCTGGGCCCAGTGTGGGGCTTCTTTAGCACTGTACAAATGTCAGGTTTATTTAACACTGTGCAGGTTTTGGGCAGGACAGCAGGTAGCTGTGACAGCTGTCTTTTAAATTATGCAGAAAAACAAGCTGAGGACAAATACAACCGAGCAGTGGCTTGTTAAAGGAATCTCCTGGATACAGCAGTGGTTATTCCTTCAGAAAACCCACGGCATCTTTTTGCAATAAAATCAGGTAAAATTGAGGGTGCATGTACTCTCTGACAAGCTTGCTAGATTCCATGATATAAATAGCTATTGCCAACATAAAATATGCACAGTCGCTCACACACAAATATGTCTCGTCTGAGATTACTGATAACTTATCCTTTGTCAAAATGAGGTGGAAAATTGACTAAACATGTATAGTTAATATATCCCCTCATAAACTACTTTGGAGAAGTCTAGTTCATGCATTATACATTAATTTAGCCAACTGCACATGCACAGGATATTATGGTGATGAAGGTGACCACCTTGTCAAAATGCAGGAGACACATTAAAATGCCATTTAATGACATCAGGAGTTGGAGCCTGCGGCAGAGCTCAGCCACGTTTTCTGGAAGCTAAAAAGGGTGCTGGAAGTCCCATTCTCCCAAAAAAAATCAGATGCCTCTGAATGAAATTTGTCTGCAGATCCCCAAGTTTACAATCAGAGGATCCCCACATACCTTTGGCTTTGCTACCTCCTGCACAAGAAATATTTTCAGTATTAAAGCTTGAATTTAGGAAAGTCTCATTTTCCTAGGTTGGTTTTCTTATCTTTCTAATTAAAAACTAAATGCTACAGTGAGGAAGAAAATAGGAGTGCAGAGAAAGAAAATGTTTGAAACACTTTCAAACAAACACTGAAACTAAATGGGAAATGTTTGAAATAAATGTCCCTGGGTAAGTTATGGGAAAGGTTTTCTAAAGTATTATTTAATGAAGACACGCCAAATACAGGGAAGTGCTCAATTCTGTGATACTGAATGGAAAAATACTTGAAAAGACTAAAAAAGAAGAAGCATTTCTCTGCTTTTAAGTAGATTTTAAGCAGAGCGTGTTCTACTCTAACACTCTCAGCTGAAGGATCGCAGTAAAACCACACGTGAACAAGACACTGCTCTGCTAAATTGCTTGACAGAAAGGCAGAATAAACCAAAAACTACTGGAGAAAAACAGTCTAGCTCAGAATGCATTGCTCTGACTTACAGGTTCCTGTTCCCTAATGATGTACCAATGTGAATAGATAGCTTCATGTAGACAGCTTTCACAAGAAAAATCATGAACTGCTTGAATTAATATAAAATTATATTAATAAAATTATAGCAGGGAAATAGATAGAGATTAATATCCCCCCAAAATCTTGAGAATTTTACTTTAAAAAAAAAAGTCTAAAATGTGTTATGAAACTGCATCCATGGCTGAAAGCGTTTGACCTAATTAAACTGTTATTTTAGATTGTAGCCTCCTTTTCTGCCTTTTCTTTCTTTCATTGGCATTTGTTTTCTATTCATGTGCTTCCTTAGTCCTGTCTTCTGTGGTATCATGGCACCATGACCAAAGTGACAGACTTTTGTCTCTGCTGGATTAATCAGTGTGTTCTTTGATCCATAACATATGTTCCTCCTAGACATTTAACGTCAACATATTCAAGATTTGTGGTCTGGCAGTTCAGTGCCTGATGTTAACCCAGCTGATAGACACTTTAGAGTATTTCATTTTATTTTTTTTATTTAATCGAGCCTGCCTTTCATCCATAATAGAGCTTAAACAACAGAGTAAAATATGTGATGTTAAATATTGGGTTGATAGCTTTGCTTGGAGATGAATTTTTGGGGGGTGAGAAAGCACTGAGTGGCTCCCAGACAAATCCCAGCTCTCCACAGGCACAGCGTGGAGGTTTTGATGCAGATCTGACCCCAGGGTTTGTGTGTTCATGGCCAGGGAAGAGGACAGGAGCTCCCCAGCACCAGTTCTGTGGCCAGGGCTGTGCTGCTCTGACAGTGGTCCAGGGGCACGGCCAGGCTCCAGAGCCCATGGAAAACCAGGAAAAGTTATTTCAGCTACCAAAAACTGAGTTCTGACACCGTTCCCAGGGCACGGCCAGGCTCCAGAGCCCATGGAAAACCAGGAAAAGTTATTTCAGCTACCAAAAACTGAGTTCTGACACCGTTCCCAGGGCACGGCCAGGCTCCAGAGCCCATGGAAAACCAGGAAAAGTTATTTCAGCTACCAAAAACTGAGCTGCTGTGGCCCAGGCTTGAGAGGATTTGGGGTGAGAGCCCGAAGTGGCTCTGCTGGGGTGGTCCTGGTGGGATGCAGGAGGGCTGTGCCAGCCCCCAGGAGGACAATTCCCAAGGAATGCCACTCCTCACCCCCCCGATCCCTGGGAACAGGGACCCACACAGGCTGGAAAGTGGGTGGCTGATAAGGGAAATATGGCCTTTATTTCCTCAAAGTGCTGTGTCAAACTGCAGAAAGTTCTATCAGGGGAAACTGGCAAGGGCAGGGAAGAGAACAGAAGAAGCAGGGACTAAACCAAGATATTTTTCTTCTAGTGTATCAATTAAATAAAGAATATCAGTTAATGAGATTCCAACAATTTAATTATTTTTCATTGAGAGGTCTAGCATGTGATCTATGGTTCGGCTACTCCTTTACTGATCATGTTGCTACAAAGGGCTACATAATACATCGCTTTCTACTGTGCCATGCCCAGCTAGAAATGGTGAGTATAAAATGGGATTAACTGCCCTCAAAATAGTCTGGTCTCGAAATTACTTGTACAAGGCTGATGTCAAAACTCCTTTTGACTTCAGGAGGTGCTGAATTACCTCCTCATCTCCATCTCCTGCTGCGCACAGGCACATCCCTGTCTGTGGCAGACTGGGCCCCAAAATAGTCCATGTAATTCAGAGCAGAGAGGATTTTTATTAATTTTTTTTTAAAGCGTTGTCCTGCCATGAAGAATTAAACAGAAAATGAATGGAGAAACCAAATGTCAGCTGCTCCCTTAGACTTCAAGGTTCAGGAAACTGCTTAGTGGGAGTAGGAAGAGACTGGCAGGCTGAAATGTATGAGAATAATTGCATTATAAGAAGATTATGGAAGATTATTTTTCTTGCGGGCCCCAGATTTCTGCAAAAACAATCCTGAATTGCATCCTACATGGCAACATGAATTCCCCCATTCCTCCAAACAACCGGGGGTTATTAACTGCATATTCCTTTGGTGTGGGCAAAATTAAAAATGGGCTTCTACTGCAAAACATTCCATGCATCTTCTTTCCTTTGACAACGTGGAGCTTAATGTGATTAACAATGTGGCAGCTCGTAGCAAGAAGAAAAACAATTGTGGGGTTTTTTTCAATATACAACCCCCCTAATAATCCAGAAATCAATATGCACCCTGGGAGAGTTCCCCCAGCAGAGGGTGGGGAGCAGGGTGGCCTGCCTTCATTTCCCTATCAATGTGAGGCTCCTGCAGCTCTGGGTAGCCTGGCTTTTTTTTTTTTTTTTTAATGTTTAACTATAACCACTGGGACTGGAATCAGAGCTTCTCGTGGGCCAGTATGAATATTAATAAGACACTGGGCCATGGAGTTCCTGGCTGATTTTGACAGTTTAAAGGATCAGTTAGTTAATTAGAAGATGACATGGCACATCGCATCCCTTGGCTCCATCCTGCCTTCTGTCTCCTCTTTTCATTTTCTTTTTTGACATGTTAGATTACATCATTACGTATAGTTTCACTTGTTAGCCACCCCATGAAATGAGACTATTCTGAGCTGTAATTATTGTGATTTCTCTCCTCCGCTAAGAACATGAAACTCAAAGAAAGCAGAGAGCAACTTGAATTTCAAAGACTTAGGAATACATGCCTGGCAGTTTATAACCTTCTAACTACAGCCAAGAAACAGAAAAAAAATTAAGTAGCACAGAAAATTGTGTTGATCATGATACTGGCAACCAATGCAGTGTTTTAAGTAGGCACCACCATCATCTGGGCTTTATTAGTGACTTAATTAATGCTTCCATAGGTGTATTTCTCAGAAATCCAGAGCTTCTTCCCCCCAGCCATGAAGTGATTGTGCCTCTAGCCATGTATGTGCAATCCAGTACATTCACATCCTAAACAGGTCTGAGTTTTCTCTCATCACCGCAGTCAGAACAGATAGAAATAATCTGAACAGAAAGCACAGCACTCTGCAGAACCCTCTCATTTGGTGCAACAACAGGGGAGAGCAAAGATAGGGGATAAGAAATGTCATTGAAATCTTATTTCTCATCTATACCTGATACCTCAAACCACAACCCAGACCAAAAATATTTAATATAAGTACAGTCACACCATGCATCATACACACTTTCAAGTTCTGCGTCCCAGGTTCATGCTGCAGTCAGCCATCAGGATGAAAATTCTGGACATGTCAAACAGCTTTGAAAGAACCACAACCACTTATTTTGTCTATTACTAGTGAATCTCATTAATTAATATTTGTATTCTAACTTCCATTCTGTCTGTAAAATCCTTATCAAGGACATTGCTCTATTTCTGCAGAGAAATGCAGAGAAACATCATTCTGCAAGAACTAGAATACATTTTCTGGATTGGGGAAAGCTAGCAGCTCTGAGGCTTCACTAGAAATGACAAGATTAGGGGGTGAATGTGTCTTCTGATAGGAAAGATCATTTCTGGGTTATGATTCCCTATGTACTTTGCCATTTCTTTTATCAAATAATTTATATTTGTGTACTCGTTTCAATACTACCTGATCAATACTGCTTATCAGAATGTGTATTTTGAGGGAAGAAATGGCTGATAACTCAATGCAGTTGGCCAATACAAGAGCCTTTGTGGGTAATTTATTTCTTTCATTAAGGTAAACATGTCACCTCCCATTGATTCACTGGGCTGCCCAGAAATGCAGTGCTAATAGCAGGTGGAAATTACTTCCATTGCCACTGAAGATAAAGACAGGTGATGTGCCCTGGAGAGGGAACAAAGTTGGGAATTATGTGCCTTCCAACAGCAGTTCATGCTCAGACTTTATGAACTCAGAGGTCTTTTCCAGCCGAAATGCTTCTGTGACTTTCCTCATTGAGCTAGAATTCCTTGTTCAAGATGAGCAAGGTTGGGCATGAAAAGTGTCCTTGTGTCAGAGAAGGCATTAATGCCTTAGAGTGTCTTTCATCCAGTCAATGGGTTGGCAATAGGATTGATTTTATAATGAAACGAGAGGTGAAGCAGCAGCACTGAGATGATATTGCAAAGAGGATAAAAGGGAAGCAAATGTGGTGCTGTATTGTTGGTGTGATCCATGAGCGAAACAATAGAAATCTGCCCTGGGCAGGACCTGAGGATTCTGTATCCTCCCAGAGTCTGAAGTTTGGTGGTGCAGGACGAGCACAGAGGAGTTCCCAGCACAGACACAGCCTGGCTCTGGGGCTGCAGCCAGCCAGAGTCCCCATTTCCCCTGCTCACCTTCTCTCACCCCACACACCTGACCTGTTTTACTGTACTCCTGCTGCAGCACAGGCTCTGCTGCTGCTGCATGTCCCCAGCAGAGTCACTGCTGTCCCCTCTGAGAGCCCACAGTGGAATTAATCACACAGACCAGCTCTGGAGCTAATGCCAATCTCCTTCAGTGAAAACACATCTTTCCCAACTTCAAAGACAGAAATGAACACTTACATTTCCTTTGTTCCTAAAAGACTCGAATCCCATTTCATTGAAGGTCTGCTCGTCTCCTGGGTCTTCCCTGCATAGAAGCTCTAGCTGAGAATTAGCAATCAAACCCTTCATTGTCCACCTGAACCTGGAAGTGAAAACAAAGGAAAACATATAAGCAAGTCCTTTCATTCTGACTGCCATTTACTTTGCCATTAATACTTAATATTCTCACATATTCTTTTCATCAGCTGGTTAATATAAAACCTAATGAACCAGAGATGGCATTCCTGTTTTGCTCTGTTTCATATTAAGTGTGGAGCAGTAAAAACTGAGAAATGAAAGATAATATCTTTTCAAACAGAAATGGCTTAAAATTCTTAATATGAATACAGTAGCTAAAACACAAAAGTGAAGACTGTGATCCTTAGCAGGCCTTGGCAGTTTCTGGCCATAGGTTATTAAGCATTATTCAGCTGACCCTAAGGGGAGTTCATCTGGAGACATTAAGGTCAGAGAGTAGAAGCATTTGGACACAGTCAAATGGATTTTACACCTTTGTATCTCTCTGACATTACTGTTTTGCTTCAGCAAACTGCCTAATATCAGATATATCCTACTGGGTACCTTTCTAAATCACTTCAATTTTCTTTGTCCCTGGGCTACAGTTATATGATCAGGAGCCAAAGCTATCACAGGCTATGATATACTATTTTACTTGCTCGTTTGTATTAGAATGAACTTTATTAGCTTTTGGGGCATGTGTCTATCAGTTTTAAAGATTAAATACTATGTCAATAGTTTTTATGCCGCATCCAAGTCCACCGAATCATTTTGTGTGCTCTGAGATTATTAAAAGTGCATTATCGCTTTTACAGAAAACGTTCTTATTTTGAAGTAACCATCACTCAGAGCAGCCTATGCTTACCAATACTGTCTCTCTAAAGTGATATTTCACAGCACAAACAAAATGGGGATTGATGCTCTGTAAGTAATTTCAGATTTGAGAGCATGTGAACCTTATAAACACAAGTGTATAACTAACATTTGACTCCACACTCCTGTACTTTCATTATCCACTTTCTTCCTTCAAATCTTCCTCATTTGCTGTTATATATTCTTGTAACTGCAAATGATAACCACAGCACTTTTACCATGTAAAAACCGACAATTTGTGCAAGCTTAAATTTATCATTCTTCTTAAATGGAAGCTGTCCAGTTAAATAACCTGTAAAAAATTACAGAGATTAGTTTGGCTGTTGCAGTATCAAAACCAGGAAATCAAAGATGCTTTTTTGCTAGGAAGCTGAGGTTTCAGCTAGCATGGAAGAAGCTTTCAGAACACAAATCCAGCCTATAATCAGATTTTCTCATTTGCCAGCCTTCCGTACTTTTGGTTTTGTGGTTCGCAGTGGCTGCTTCCATTGTGTCATGAATGGAAAAGGAGTGAGGGATTTGAGCTAAAGGATGAGGAGTGTGATCTGCCTCCAGGTCCTTCCCTCGGTTGGGCATTGCAAGGCTGGAAGTGTCGCAGCTGGGAGATGGTGATTTTGGAGCTGGTTATGCTTAGGTGAAAGAGCACTCCCTTTTTGATTAGTTCATTCTCTGGCCTCGGCAGCTCAAACCCTGTCTCACCCGCTCCCATCTCAGTGTCATCACTGTAAATCCAGCTCGTACATCCCCAGGTTCAGGGATCACCTTTTGTCTTCAGCTTTGGTCAGACCTCTTGGCACTGCTGTAATCGACACCCAGAGAGGCAGCCCAGGGGAGGAGGAGTTCCTTGGTCCATAGGTCAGCTCTCCTGGTTCTCCCCATCACAAGGTCTCAGTGGCATATTAAACACTTATTTACCCTATTCTGACCTCACCGTTCTGCTTCATGAAAGACTGAATTAACACAATGGTGTTGGATCTGCTGGCCCTGCAGTGCTTGCAGGGACGGTGCTCTGATGCTCCTGAAACATCATTGCCTTTCTCAAGTGGCATAAATTACAGAGATACCAGACTTTTAAAGAGCTTCAAGGACAGAACAGTTCCTTCAGCAGTTTAACAATAAGTATCATTTCATTTAAGTTACTTCTGAGAATTGGAACTCTTTCAGAGATGCTAAGTGGAGCAAATAAGGATCTCAAGACTTCAGCATTAACTGATGGGAATAAAGCCAAAGTTTTACATTTGCTTTCACATCCTCTCTTGTGGTATGTTTTAGTTTAAATATTTTGGCTCACTCTTGAAGCTTCCAATGCATAGGCAGATTGCTATGCCCACATGCAAAAAAACCCCCACCAGAATTGAGATCTTTTTGCTGTTATGTTTAGAGTATGTATTTAATTATTGTGCCTGCACGATGCCTGCATGATGCCATAGAAAATCCTGGTTTGCTTTCACATATTCAACAAAGAACTTTTCAGAAGGGTATTTTTAAATTAGATCCACACTAATTACATGTATTATTAAGAACCCAGCGCTTCACAGCTATCAGTGGGTTGTATTATTGAACATTTTCAAATAAACACAGGGAAACAGAACTCAGTCTGAACACATTCTCAACAGAGGCACTCAAGCTTTAATAAAGGTAGCCCAGTGGTTATGATTAAAAAGCACCTTCATACACTCTGAAAAATCCCAGATACTTAACTTTAAAGTATGGCTGTGTAACACGGTTCTCTTTCACACCGCTCTCTGTAACCATAATCGGTACAGTTCCATGACTTCTGTTTATTTAACACACCAAAGCAAGAATTATTTATAAAGTCACAGCTGTGCTTTTTCCTAGCTTTTGTTTCTCACAGGTCTTAAATATTTGTAAAAACAAGAAAAGTAATTAAAGTATTGATACATTAAGCAAACACTTCCCTAATCACGCTGCTTAAACAGGAATCACTTGTTTAAACAGAACTTGCTAAGTATATGTACAGAAATATAATGCTAAATAGTTACTACATAGTAGGAAAGCCAACTTGCATTTAAAGAAACAAAATAAACAATGCCAAGCCATCACTGATATCGCAGGCAGCCACTCCAGCATTAGGAACTCCCAGCCCTGAGCTGGGTTTGGTGTGTGGCCAGCTCTGTGCAGGAGCTGTGTGCCATCTGCTCCTCACACAAAGGACATGAGTTTATTCTTGCTGGTGGGAACTGCTGTCCAAGAGCCAACCCTTGGCAGCACCAGTCCCTACCCTTGAAAAGTTGGCAGAGAATGCTTTTTAGCCTTTGAGTTCCCTAATAATGATCCCCTCCAGGGTGCAGGTCCCTCATGAGTGTTTCATTTCCCTCTTTATCCTGATTCACCATCCCGTGCAGACAGGCAGGACACCTGAAGTGCCTCAGTCTCCTGTGGATTCCCCTTACCTGCCAGCACCTGGCAGGCTTAATCAGGAAATAAATCAGACATTTAAACAGCAAAATTTATGTTAGGTTTGTAGTTGCAAATTGAAACTAAGACACATAGAAAAAGCAAAAGCAGCCCGTGGTCTGTGGCAGCATTCCCTCCTTGCCTGTCCAGGACCTCCAGCTTCCCAGGGACGAGAGCAGCATCCTCCCCCCTGCGCTGGCCCAGGCAGTCTGGCTGCTTCCCACCTTCTTCCGTTCCCCGGGAATTAGCTTTTGGACACAAAAGCGAATGTCTGACACTCAGAGCCAGGTACTGCGGTGAAGGGGATTTTGCAGCAGTGGTCACACGCAGGCAGTCAGGGAGTGAGCAATCTAGATAAATGCTAATGCAAGCTCCTCCTGGCACCTTGTGTATTCAAAGGCTATTTCCTATTGTTCCCAGTCAGCTGGCTCGCTGACTTCCCATTCAGCCTGGATTGCTCACATTCAGCTGGGACCACTCTAACATTCCCATTACACGTGATATAAACCCTCCACTGCCGTACATGTGGTTAAGCTCATTATCTGTGGCCCTGGCGAGACCACACATGACATGTTGTTAGCACAGATGACAGATCCCATACCGAGCTGCCTGAGCTGGGCACGCCAAGGGAAGCCGATTTACCTGCCCCAGGTACAGCAGGTGTTGATGAGGGCTCCTGTAAGGCACCAGGCTTCCTTGGTAAATATGTTATAAAACAAGTGTAGTCACACAAATAACATCCAGCCCATCCCAGCAGCTCATGTGGCTCTCCCTGCCTGAATGGGTCCAGCAGTGAGGAGCACAGAGAGCATCCCTTTGTTCTTGATATCCATCCTCCCTCCTCACAAAGAGCCGCTAGGAATCGGAGCTGGCCGCCTCAGACCTTCACTGAACTCATTCAAAGGAATTAAACTGGAAACTTGTAGCAACTTTGTGCTGAGAACACACAAATTGCTGTAGCATAGGAGCTGATCAAATTTAGCGGATTTGACAGGGACAACGCAAACCATCCCAGTGCCAAACTTCAAATTCTTGTTTCAAATTACATTCATACTAAAACCCTCTCAAAGAAAACATACCCAGAATTTCAGAACATAGGCAAACAACCAATTTTTTTTCCTGTAATTTTACTCTTGGAAATGACTGAAACTTCAGCTCGAGGGTGCTATTAAAGGTAGAAATCAGCACTGGACAATGCCCAGAACACAAGTTTACAGCCCAAATGTTTAAAGTTTGGCAAAGTACTGTAAAAACTCATCTTTATTGACCCGAGGCAGTGCTGCCATTTTTGCCTATGAGATGTGTAGGGAGATACAAGTTATATTTCAATAATGGAAACATCTCCAGTGATGGGGACACTGGCCTGGTTCCAGGAGCAGCTCATTTACCAGGGTGAGCTCTCTGCTGCTGAGCACTGCGCTGGGGCTGTGTCAGCTGGAGAATCCCAAACATCACATTTATGGGACCCTCCACTCACACATCAAAACAAGTCTGCTGGATTTACTCTCCTGGCCTGACTTAGGGATTATCTCTCTGAATCAGATGAAACATTATCTCCTGCTGTCTATCACGTTGCTATAGGGAGATAACAAATAGGTGTGTTTCCGTTGAAACTGGAAATTAAATATCCCGCATGTTTCTGGTTTGTTTCTAAGCAGATCCAGCTGCGTGCTATTCCTAAAAAAAAAAATTCCTGACTGACCTCAGCCACCTGAACAGAACACTAGCATTTATTTAAATAGCATCTAGTATTTGAGAAGAAACTTAATTGCATTTAAAAAGAAAACCAAAATCATGGACAACATTTTTGGAACCTTTACCTTAAGTTGCTTAATCAAATTACATAACCAAAAAATTATCTAATCAAAGCCATAAACTTTTTTACAATTTCCATAGAGTCTGGGAGGTTTTTTTTTTTTATTATAGTCACTTATCATCATCATCTTTTTCTACTTTTAGGGAACACTAGTCCCCTCATGCAAGAATTTTCCAGTTGTTCAAGATCCACAGCCACTGGCTGTAAACCAGCTTTGGAAAAGCCGTAGTACATGAGTGACATATCTGAGCAGAGATAGCCTGAGTCGTTCCTCGAGGGCAGCAGGAGGATGCAGGCTTCCTCTGCCTTGCTCCAGCCTTGCAACTTCTATCGCCATGGCAGCAGTCCTCTCAACAGGGGAACACCACAGTCACGGCTCAGGGATAAAGTTCCTTCTTGCTTTTGGGTGTTTGGCAGGGATTTCAATCGCAGATGGGGTTGGAAGGGACCTCTGGAGAGCATCCAGTCCAACCCAGGGTCATCCAGACCAGGCTGCACAGGATGATGTCTAGGTGGGTTTTGAATAACCCCAGAGGAGGAGACTCCACAATATCTCTGGACAGCTATTCCAGGGCTCTGCCACCATCACAATAAAGTAGTTTTTTCTCAAATTCAGATAGAACTTCCTATGTTTCAATTTGTGCCCGTTGTCACTTGTCCTGTCACTGGACACCACTGAAACAAGGTCTCCTTTCTGTCTGTTCTTTGTTTCTTTCTGTAGGCAGGCAAATTTTGCTACCAAAATAAAGCCTCAGAGTCAAGGGACCCTTTCTTGTCAGTCTCTATTTACTAAAGTTGTACTGAAGTATGAACTGCATTGCAGTGACCGAACATTTTAATGTAAACTGTGAGTCAGTGCCATTGTAGCAAGAGTTGAGTATCCCACAAGACACCCAGAGTTTGGACACAAAAGATGGTCCTTGCACAACACTTCCATTGTGACCCACGGGAACTCGCTGAGCAAACAGTCAAAACCAGTTAGATAACCAGAGTACAGGATCCATCCAGGCTCTCCATGCAATGCCTGTGGGAATGGCACCCTTGGGCTCATTTCCTGGCTGCTCTGTCATCTTTATAGCAGAATGAATTGCAGTGAGGTTATAAAAATGCACCCCTTCTGAATGCTTAAACAACTGGGAAAATTACAGTCAGTCCACACTCCTAACACAAGGAAGTGCTTCCCACAGACTGGAAAATATCCATAAAGCCTATGAGTTACGAGTACTTTTCTAGCTCATTGGGCAGTTCACTGCTGTCTTATCCTTTACATCTGTGGTACAGGTTTAATGCAGATCTACGCACTCAAATGCTGAGTACTCACAAATGCCATACTAATTTCATTGTACATATTTTTATAATCTCATAAAGTTGATATTTTTAATATCGCAAATAATATGTGAACCTGTCATTTACACCACTCAAATACACAATGGGAGTCAGTGGCATAAATGGCCATTTTTCACTTGGAATACATATTAACCTAAAGCTAATCTATATTAATACAAGACACTCTCTTATTGGTGGGTTTTTTTTTTTCCTTAATCCACATATACACATAGATCTTCTTTGCTTTATAGCCAGGTCCTAGAGCTGTGGAGGATTTCAGGGGCAGAGATGCCTTTCTCTGCTGTGCTTGTTAAACCCCCAGTTCAGTCAGCTCCTGCTGTAAAACTGAGGCTCTCAAATAGCACCACAGTCCAGGAGGGAAATAAATGCTACTGAGCATATTCAACTTCACCATGGCTGAGTTCTGTACCATGACATTAATTCCATTGTGCCTTACATTTAAACCCTGCTTCCAGCCTGCTGAAATGTGGGAAGAATTATCCTGAGGGACCGTAGTAAAACGCAGTCGTGTTTATTTGTAATTGCTACAAAATGGTTTACAAAATTGTTAGTGTCCTTTATTATGCCTGCGACTGAAGCACTTGCCTGTTAATTAGAGAAATTTCAGCTGTCATAGCCGGCAATTATAGCTTGTGTATCACTGTCTGCTATGAATAGTCAATGAGAGCTGATTAATATGCATGAGTGGCGGTATATAGCTGTGCCTGGGCTCCGGGAGAGGCAGAGGGAGGGAGCTGGGAGTGCTGAGCTGCCGGGGACAGGCAAAGCTCCGCTGCTCCCACTGCGCTGCCACCGCTGGCTCCGGGTCCAGCCGCGTCACCTGCGGGTCCCAGCGGTACCTGGATGTGTGCTGCCCACTGACACCGCTCTGGCTGCTCGGGGGAATAAGCAAGATCCTTTCTGCCACTTTAACTTAAACATGGGATGCAGTTTGTGCACTCTGCAGAAGCCGGAAGAGCAGTACAAGTTACTGTATGAAGTTTGTCAGGTAAAGAATTAGATTTCGTTTCTAAAAGCTAATGTTCTCTTTTAGGCTTGTGATCACTGTTAAGGACAGGGAAGCTGGAATACCAGGAACTGGAAAGGAAAGGGGGTTTGCCTTGTTTGAAATCTGTGTGATGATGATTATGTTTTTAGACTGTACCTTCCCATTTACATATGCAGAGCATCAGATATTTAAATGTAGTTATATTATACATCAAACTTTTTACAAAACTTTCATCACAAAATAAGACTGTATTCATTTCTCCAGTGTATATTAGGTAAAATTACTTGTCAAGGATCATGACTGGGTCACACGCTCATTACAGCAGTTGGGAAAGATGCACAAGGAAGGTTTTGTGCCTGTTTAGAAGTACCTACAGCCACTTGTTTCTGTGCAGTGCATTCGCTGGTGCTCAGTCTGGTCTGTAAGTGCCTGTCACTGTGAGTTTGGATCTAGTTGTTGTAGGTTTTACACCTTGGTGTGTAAAAATACCAGCTAACAAACAGGTCTGACAGCAGTTTTAAACTGCTGCCCTACAGATCTTTAGAGACCAAATTACTCATATGAAGCTTCTGAGAAGTTTTCTGTGAGTGTATTAACACATCAACCTCTATTACAAAGATTTTATTTCCCGTTTCTTCTTTTCCTTCTGCCTGCCTCAGAAATTCCTTACTCTGTCACATCTACAGTATAATTTGGACTGAGGCAGCAGGATGGAACCCCACAAAGTGGTGGCCAGGTGTTTCAGGATGTGTTCCTGCAGATCTCTTTGGAAACACTCCCAGGCATATACACTCATAGTTAACACTGAGAAGGTGAAGTGGGTTGTCTGCACAAAGACTCTGGATGGACAGACACTACCCAGACCGTTCAGGCTGTACTTTTCCCCCCTTGCCATTCCTGAGGTGATTTAGAAGTGACAATTGCCGGGTGACATTCCCAGCGCTGCTCCGTGCTGCCGGCAGAGGGAATTGCTCAGCAATCCCATGTCCTGCCGCCTTCCCACCTGCAGCTGATCCCAGATGCTGATGTCACTGACAACAAAGTGAATAAAAGATGTGGTCTGTATGTTATGCTAGTAGGGAAGTGATTAAATTTTAACCACGTAGTTGTGATCTAATTCTCACTCGCTCACCCAAAGGACACTGACGCTGTGCGGAATAAAAAAAACCTGTGGGAGCAAATAGAAAGACATGTTGACTGTCATTTCTATTTATACCAGCATACTTCCACTTGCTAAGCTGCTGTGCATGGGATGGGGGGAAGAATTTTAGAGGGAGGCAGTGAGATTTTTCAGTGTTCTAAACTGAGAACCAAACACTGGTTGCATCTGCCTGCAGCAGCACACCTGGGGCCAGGTATGGTTTGTGGGAATGCTCCACTCAGATCTAGCAGTGGCTGCGGGAACTTCCTTATCCTGCAAAGTTTTTGTGCAGTCTGGGTTTGGGGACTATCAGTGGGTCACATTCGGGAGCGCAACAACCGGGATAGACTGGGACAGCACCAGATTGTGAATTTGTGATTGCTCAGGAAGCTTGCTCAATCTTTGTTGTGAAGAGAAGGTGGCAGAGAACCTTTGCAACTTACTGACATCTCCCAACAGATGCAGAACAACATTCTTTAAATACATGTCCTTAAATCAGTCCCAGGAACAGTTCCTGCTGATATCTGAGATGACTGAACTATCCAGTGCTGGCTGCAGGTGCAGATCCCTGGCAGGAGTTTGGATTTAGGAATCAACCTGCAAATTGCTGCAGCCTGGTTTCAGCAACGTGTGAGTGCCCAGTGCTCCTCATTAAGTGTGGAACTCTTCTGGGAAACACTGTTGGAATACCCTTAGTTTCCACAGAAGTGAAAGGTGCATGTAATCCTGTAAAACTGGGATTTCTAACATAGTAAAAGATGAATTATTTAAGACTATAATCCCTGATTATTCTAGAATATAAATAACTGTGCAAAATTATTTTAACAGGGGACTACTTTGATTTCTCTATTTCGCAAGATAGGAGGGAGGGAATTCTATAGCTTATGGAGCACATCCAGATAATTACATGTCACTACAACTATAAAAATACGTCCTCATGTAACCTGCGCACAAGAGCAATCACTTAGAATTTTACCGTGAGGGAGATGAAGGATCACTGTCATTTAAAATTACAGAATATGGAAGATAAAAGTTTCAAAATCTGCCAACAGTAGAAAATGTCTTTTACAGTGGTTTTATTTTGTGTCATCTATGTAACTCTAATATCATGTGATAAGAACAAATTGCTTTTTAAGAAGTCAGAGTTAGATAAAATTTGCATAACTTGGTTTTAGGAAATACTGAGCATCTTACAAATAAATCCCTTTAGCCTTATTTTTTAAAAGTTCATGACTCCAAGATGTAGGAATTCAGAAAACACTTGAAGGAATTAATAATAGTACATAGCTGCACTTTCTCTATTAGGCCAAGGGCTTTAGTGTGGCTGGGAAATTAATGCTTCAATAAATTACAATTCCAGAAGGTCCGGTACGGCTGGCTCCGTAAGTCCTCATAACAGTGAGCACAAAGAGGATCAAATATACCAGAGCTCAGGCTTTATCCCTTCCTCATCCATAGATAATTCAAAGAGATCCTCTTCATTAAGGGCTTTGGCACATTGCCTACAATTTCTTTTTGGGCCTCTGCGAGCTTAATGATGCAGAACAATGGCCTTCCCTCTTGTTGAGCACTTACCTTATTGTACCTTTAATCACATAATAAAAACCAAATTAAGACACCTCGTCATTAGAGCCTGTTGTAGCTGTGCATATCAATGCTTTGTGGTACAAATACAAAGGGGACTGTGGCAGCTTGGAGTCTTCTGTCACCAGAGCAGTGTCACCACTCATGAATGTGGCAGCAGTGGAATGCATATCCCATCTTAGCTGTGTCCCAAGGTTTACTTCCCAGCTGAATGCAGCATTTGAAATGAAGTAATTATGTGCTATTAGATTTTTGGGTGTCTGGTTAAATGGAAATCTTCTTCAAAAGATACTAAAAGTAGTGAAAATAGAGGGTGATGGGGGAAGAAAGAAAACCAGAAAACTGGGAGGGTGTTTTACACCAGGTTTCCAATGTGCTTTTCTCACTGTCAGCTCCTACATAAACAATAACTGAAATAAGGGCTTTTCCCTTTGTATGAAAATTCTTAGGGGGCCAAAAGATAAATTCCATTGAAGGAAACTTACAGAAGAATGAGTAATCTGAGATAGTGCTCTTGAGTTTGTAAAACAAAGTACAAAAAGTTTAACCCTGCAGTTTAAGAAACTTTCTCAGTACCTGTTTCACACTAAGCACACATTGCACACGGTTTGGGAGATAAACACACAGTGAAAGCATTCCCTAAATGGACAGTGTTTTATAAAATCCTCACAGCATCACAGAATAGTTTGGGTTGGAAGGGACCTTAAAGATCTGCAGTTCCAACCCCACTGCCATGGGCAGGGACACCTTCCATTGGAAGAATTTCCAAGGATCTCAGCATAGGATTTTAAATGGCAGATGACTCTAAACTGCATGGGCAATGCTCAAAACCATTCCCTGGGATTTAAGATTTCACCCAGTGCTCACAGTAGGTACATACCATAAAAATAGCCCATCAAAACTGGCACTTCCAGCTGAGAAACTCTGAGTTTAGAGCCCAGCCCCTTCCTCCAGGCTGTCCCTCCAGGGTAAGGACAGGCTGGCAGGAAACAAGCTCATGTTGCCACTGCCCTTGGTTCAGCTGAGCCGAGGTCAGAAGATTCTGCTCCGTGATTGTTGAGCTGGCACCTCTCACAAATACTAAAGTTCATATATAAATAAACAGTTGTTGCCATGACCCTCCAGCATGTTGGAGACTTGAAAGCCTCACTCACATGCTCCTGGCCTGACATGTCCCTGAGACTCGGAAAAATGGCAGTGTTGGTAAAAACAATAGTGTGCAAGCTGGATTTGTCTTTTAAACCAGACTGAGATGCTCTGTGGCCAAGGTTATATAAGCACCAAGGTCAGATGCAAATTCTGTGCTAATGAGAGGTCAGCAGTGGTAAGGAACAAGCCAACACTGTTTTCCATTGGCAACTTCCAGTGGCATCGCTTGCAGGGACTGTTCCCCAGCAGAACTCCCACACAAAGCTGCTGCACTGAGCTAATCACCAGTGCAGCTCCCCCTTTGCCATCAGAATTCCATTCACACATTCAGACTTGAGAAAATGAGACTAAAGTAATCCATCAGTAAGAAAGCCTAATTCAAGGAAACAGTCTAACTAGACTTAAACCTACTGAGCAATGATGTTATCCTAAAGCAGGGCCAAAGTGAAGCTTGCCAAAATAAACATTCAGCTAAAAAAAAAAATCTAATCAAAACTGTAAGATCTGGAAAACAGAAATAATTGCCTCTGTACATATGCTTTTCACACCCTCAAATTTAATTGGGCAGCCAGAGAATTAGTTGCTCTACATTTCAGTAGTTTTCCATGTTAAGACCAAAGTGGTGGTGCCAATTATAGGGAACTGCTCTGCCTGGAATACAGCGTATGGCTTCAAGTGCTCTGTATGTACAGCCTGTGCTGCAGCTGAAATTAAGACTAGCGCTGAAGTTCGATTCTGTCACTTCACTACCATTAAACTTGACCTCAATAACAGTTGTGAACCTATCACACTTACTTCAAAGCAGGCATGTATTTGCTTAAACAAGATGTTAATTCCAGGGGCTTTGTTCTAGACAGGGTTTTCTACTGCAGAATGAGTTCAGCTGTAGAAAAACTCTGCTTGACAGACTGGAGACTCATAATCTTCAGAAAACTGCCCTTTAATGATCGTGGCGCCTGTCTGTGGCTCACAAGTCCCCTTTCCTAATTAGACATTTACCAGAAACTGGCAATTGAAATTTTCCTCTTCACTTGATGATGAATAATGCAATGCCTCTGTTAGGATTTCTTTGGAAGATTTTTTTTTATTGTAAAGTTAGAGGAATATTTTGGCTGCTAAAGGAACATAAACAAGATGTGATATGAAAAAAGCAAGTGCCTAATGGTCACCTGTGATATAAATGGATAATTTGACCTGCTCTGCACATGAAATGTCTTACTGCTTCGTAATCTTCCTAAAATCTACAGTGCCTTTCATCTTTACAGTGGGCAGATAAATGCTTAGCCATAGCATGGATTTATTAGGATTTTTTTTTAAATGATAAATGATTGAAGGGAGGAGTTTTGTGATGCTTTACACTTACACATCTGTTTAATGCTATGGAGCAGGTGGCAAGAAGTCACAAGGGAGAAGGCACCGGGGACAATCACTCTGTGCTTTACTGTCACATGTCAGACATGGGCTGGGAAAAAAGGAAACATATGGAGTAATGAAAAAGTGCAGATTTAATAAATGTGCGTTGTTGTGTTCATTAATAATGGAACAAAAGGTCAGGCTTCATTTTCACTGGGACAGGACAACTCTACAATTACATGAACACTGGGATTGGTTCTTGCAGAGAGAGATTTGGTGGGTAAATAGGAGCAGATTCAAGTGGCCCTCCAGAACTTGGTGGCAAGTCAGGGATTGGACAGGAGAGGGGCAGAATAAATAATATCAAATGTACATAAACATTAAATATTACAACACTCACTACTTTAAGCAGTGACAATTGAAGAAAAACTTCGTATTAACATGGAATATTTTCAGGCAAAAAGCAAGACGCCACCACCTAAAACACAAATGATCAGAATCGTGACAGTGTTTTCTTCCTTGTGTCCAGACAGAGATAATCCTGGATACAGACACAGAGATGATTGGACACACTGTCCACTGGCACAAGAACTGGGCACCAATATATCAAAATTTTCACAGCTAATAACAAAAACTACGAACAGAAGTGCAATGAGAGGGGTTTTTGCAACTTCAAAGTGAAAACTGAGCATCATTTTAGAGAAAGCAATCCTATGTTGGAAGATTACTGCTGATAAGAATTTTTAAATTTGGCAGAGGTGCTTCAGAGTGCAGCAGAAGCTCTTGTATCTGACCTGATGTATCTGTTACTGGTATCAGTTTTAGCCAAAATCAAAGGAAAAGGAAGGTGTTTTTATCTATCACACTATGAGAACTCATGGCGGTGGCAGCATGGGCTGGAAGGGTGGAGGGAGGTGGTGATGGCACCTCCACAGCCCCTTCTGAAGTTCACTTTCTTCGGCCACTTCAGCTCTGCTTGGGGGAGGTCCAAGGTGACAAAGGCCCTTGAGCAGCAGAGCTTCTCACTGTCAAACCCTCTGGGATCTGTCACTGAGTTCCCACAGCAGCACTGCGTGTTCATGCCATCTTTCCTTGGAACCAGCTTTGATAACCCTCTTTAACACAGCTTCTCTTCAGAGCTGTCCAAAATTGCTCTTTCCCTGTCCTGCATCACCAAGGCATTTGTGGAAGAAGTGGGAAGATGGGCTTAAAAACTCCAAACAATGAACAGCACTGTAAAAATGGGATTCTGGGAATTGGAATGATCTTAAGCACAGTGCCTGGGAGGTAGGATGTGAGGTTTGGGTTGTGCTGTGCTCTTGTGTGACCTCAGGCACATCACTCACTCGTTCTGTGTTTCATCTTTGCATCTGTACAAGATTCCTTTGGTCTCTTTGCTTGGAGCAGGTCTCCGGAGGCAACACTGGGTTTTGCTGTGTGTTTGCATAGTCTGAGATGCTGATAAAATGATATCAGTGTGATCTGAAGCCTTTGTCTGTACACCAGAAACTTGTACTATTCTGATTTTAATTGAGGTATGGTATTAAATACTGCTTTACCAAACTGTAGGTGCTGGAAGGCCATAACGGGGGAAAGTTCCCTCCAAATCTTAGTCTTTGACCATTCCATTTTTCTTGGGGAGAAAAGTGCTTCTCTACAGGGACTTTAGGTCTGATTCAGTACAATAATTGGTTTCTTATGCTACTCAAATTCAGCTTGAATCCATGTAACCTTGCACAACTAAACAGATTAATCTTTTTCATGCCATTCACTCTCATCATGTGTTATTTTAAACATAAATATAGAATACACAGCTTTTTTTTAAGTTGTCATTCCTGAAAATCTGTAATTTACTGTACTGCGTGAACACATAGACAGAGGTTTTGCCTCTTGGGAAAAGCACATGTGAGAAGGGCAAGGACATTTCCCAAGGAGCCACACTGGAGGTGCAGTGCTGGAGGTGGACAAAGCAGAGGATGTGAGAAAACGGGTAATTACACTTGCTGAATCCCAGTCATTAGTAATTCATGATTATTTATGGCTCATTTGTACCTCACTCAGAGATCCCATTGATTGGCCCCCTCTGGGTCACACTGCAGAAATGGCAGAAAGAGGCATGAAAAAGGGAGGCCTGTAAACTTCTGGCTGTGTTTTAGATGGGCCTGGGTTATTAAAGTCATGAACAAAAAGATCATGCAGAAAACAGAAAAATATGGAAAAGCATTTCTGCCCTGATAGAAAGTCATTTAATGTGATTAATGCATATTTAAGAAAAAAAAAGGGCTCCAAGTAATCTTACCTTATAGTGAAAGTTCAAAAGTCTCAGAAACCCCAGCACTGCCCTAAATGTGTTTTCATTGAGGCAAACGATAAAAACCCCTGTGGTTTTATTTTGAGTTGTGATCCACAGGAGCAGAGCCTGAGAACCCAACCAAGAGCATCTTAGTATGCTACAGACAGCCCTGGCACTGCCTCGTTAATACGTAAATGTGCTAATTACTAGCAAAATCAAAATTCCTTTATTTCCAGGGTCTTTCTCCCAAGATTTTCCATTTGCAAGTTAACGGTTTGGAGAACAAATGTATTCTGTGCTCTTAAGTGAAAGAATTTTTCCTTGGTCTGAACTGTTTTGTCATGGATGGCTCACAAGGCAGAAGGGAAATGCACACACATGGAAACAGTCTATTACTAAACAATATAATCTGGGTTTTTGAAAAAGAGGGAGACTGTACATATGAGGGAAATAAAAGAGGGATTAGATGGAGCTGCAAGAAGAATTAACCTATATTTTGAACCTTTTTTCTCCAATTCCTGAGGAAAAGGGGGGTTATAAAATGGGCTTTTTGCTGCTCTTGCTTCTATAAAAATCTTTAAAGTTGTGCTGCTTTTTCTTAGTATGCAGACTCCTTAAGAACTTGCTAAAGAAGTGAATCAGACCATAAAGAGCATTTTAAATGGAGCACAGACGTCTGTAGTCTAACAGAACTAGCATTTTTATAGTGCACTTCCCAAGGATTTGCATGAATTTCTACAAAGAAAAGCTGCTTACTCATTCTTAGGCAAAAAAGTTTTTTTCTCTGTGACATTTGTGAGGCATAGAAGAGCCAACAAGCTGCACAATGCATACAAATGTTCATCATTCGTGGCATTAAACCCACAAAAATCAGTCTAAATTGATGGGAAAAAATATTTTTTTTTTTTACTGAAACCCTTCTGGTTTCTGCTGTGTACTACTAACATCTGGAAAACAATGTTATAGACTATTGCCACAAAAATAAAGTACAAAATCATTATGAGTAAACTGTTCTGCACAAGGATTTTCTGGCTTTCTCAACCTTTCAGTAACGACTTCCACCAGTGCCCAAAGTCACTCCATCAGTACCATTGCAGATGATGTTTGCTGAGTGCAGAACCTCTCACCTCCATTCCCTGAGCATCCTCCCCGCTTCCCTTCTGCCAGCCCTGTCCCAATGTCCCCGTGTCCCCTCTCGGGGCTCCTGTTTGTGCTCCCACGGTGACTGCAGTGGGAAACTGGGAACCAGCTCCAGAACATCCCTCTCGTGTAAAGAACCCAAGTGTGTTCATTCTGCTGTCACAAGGAAAGAGAAACCACTGTTGGGGTTTCCATAAGCACTGTGTCAGAAGGAAAAGAAAATAAGAATTGGTGGCAACTGGGAGGAAATTTTGTCCACTTGTAAACAAATGGCATATTTTGATATACCTGAAAGCCTCTAATTTATGCCTGCCATTAAAAAGTGGCAATTAATTAGTCTTCTCTACCCACCCAGAGAAATAAAACATGTAAATCACTTGCTTAATAATTAAACAACAGCTATTGATAAAATGGCATTTATGTTATAGCACAAGCCTGTACTATCCCGCCTCATATCTCAAACAAAAATAAGAATGTGTTTTCTAGTAACAGAGAACAATTCTGTAATCCCAGCCTTGGCTGGAAACTCCCCTTGCCTTGCACAGGAAGTCCAGCCTTGTCCTCACAGTGTGAAGGCTGGAAGGCTCCAGCCCCTGGACCCTGTACCAATTCTGACCTCAGGAAATTAGCATCTAAGCAGTGGCACTTGGCTCAGGAATCGCTGGAGGATCCCAAACCTCTCAGTAGAATAATTGTTAAAGTAAAAGCACGTATGTAAAGTATAAAAACGTGAGAAAATCTGTCCTTGCAAAAGATATTTCACTGTGGCATATCTAGAATTAATAGAGGAAGGAGTTTTTAACAGGAGGGATGCCAAATGCCTTGCACAGCTCCAGCAGGGAGAAGCCATTGGATATCCAATACCTTATACACTTGCAGCAGTGGAAAATTATATGGAAAGCCATGTCTGAGTGAGGTGGAGCAAATTCTTCAGAAGCCTAAAGAGAAATAAGGGTTTTTCCTGGTTTTTTTTTTCCTTTTCTCCTTATTGAGGAGAGCATCACTGATCACAAATCATCGCTGATTTATTCGTTCTTTCTATTTAATATGTAGCTACCAAGTGAGAGAGATTTGAAAACAGAGGCACTTGGATCTTACCAACATTACACATTACAGCCCCAGGATCCTACTGCCTGTTTTCAGTCTGTTGTCTCCAAGGGAACACTCAAACTTTTCCAGCCTTTTTCATGGCTCTTAGGAGTCTGATCTTAAACTATACCCACATTGTATTTGTTGCACTCACACCTCCTAAGATGTCTGGGGATGTTCCTCAACAATTCCACCTGATGTTTACAGTTTCTCAGTGAAGTTCTGCTTCCATTTGGGGCCAGATACAGCATATTGGGGTTTTTCTCTTTCTTTTCATTAATTCCTGTTTATTTTTCTGACCATTTACTTCTTGGAAGTAGGAATTAGTGAGAGCTCCATGATCAAAATGAGAGTTTAGGACATCCTTTCCATCTATTTGTTTACTAGGATAACCCATTTGGATTTGTGCCATGGCCTCCCCTGTTCTGCCTCCCTGCATCATCTCTCTTTTTCTCAATTACAAATATACATCACTTCTACCTGATTTGGCCATGGCAGCATTTTCCTTCCCATGATCTCAGTTTTTCCATGGAATGCTGATGGCACACACAGCTTCATAACTCTTTACTTTGCTGTTAATGTCCTCTCTCAGTCAGAGCCTGAACTGAGGCATTGCTAGAGCAAAACACCCCTTGGCTCCAGTGAGCATCAAATAAAGCTCAAGCGACTATTTGATTTTCATCCCAAGTATTAAAACTTCCAGGAGATACAGACCTGCTGGACAGGATTATGGCATCTTTATCTGTGTATTTCTTGCTGCCTCTATAGATTTCTTGGTCCTTTCTTCAGCCTACTTTAGTGCAGAAGAATATAACATACACTCCAAACTATAAAATAAAATACTATAGATGCTATTCAATTTCATAATCATCGCATAGCTTCTGCTTAAGAAAAAAAAAAAATCAAGCATCCCTTTCTTATTTACTGCCTGTTCTTAATTCAGAGTATTTTTGTCCCTGCCTGATGCAGGGGCTAAACCCACTATCTGCCTGCAGCACAAATTTCATCCAAGCCCATTCAGCCCAGTTTAACTCCAGTCACTGCACTTTATCTGCAGCTTTCTCCATATTCAGTATATTTCCAATGCTAAGAAGGTCCAAAAGCTAAGCGTTTCACCCTTTCAGACAAGTTAATTTATCCATCTTTTGTGCCATGAAAGATCCCATTGTCTCTGTCACATGGCATGTTCCTAAGAAATTTTGCATATTTGTCGTTTTTGGCAGTCTCTGAAGCGTTCATGTGCATGGATTTTTTTTTCTGTGTCATTTCAGATGTAACTGTTAATAAGGAAAAAAAACTGCTGAGCACAATTCAGCAGCATTAGGAATAAAATCTATGAATATAAAGCACCCCTCCCTTCTTTTTAACAAAGCAAAGCTGTACAGATGTATTTATTACCTTTTGATCACTGGGAATAATTATTTGTCAATTGTGACAAATTTTCCAGGTAGAAACTAACCCTGTTTGTATCACCTATTTTGTAGACTCAGGATTAACCACAAGTGCTAATTCTGCAGAGACACCAAAAATCAGGCCATTGAGATCATCCCAGTCCATTTCTCTTCTGCATTATTTTGTGCTACTAAAAATAAACTACCAATACCTGCTACTTCTTCTAGACCAAAAAGCAATTTATCACTGTTATGCATAAGCAGACTTGAGAATTAATGCTTTTTATTATCCAAATATTTAGCACTTACATCCTCATTTCCCTTTAATGGGAAATGATATTATTGGTGTGCTGAGATGGGAAATACTAAAAAAAAAAAAAAGTAATTACAAACTATTCACTGCTCAGTATTTACCACATATTGTGGCAGTTACTGCAGGTATTTTGGGAATCCGATTCAGACAATGTAATTCCCTGCTGTAAATTGCTTTAAAGCATATTTGTGCATCACTGCATATTCTTCCATCATTTGTTAGTGCAGTTCTGATCACATCTCATAGATCAGCATCCACCACAGTGGCCAAGGCTGCTAATCAGAACAGGAACCTGCAGAGCTGAAAGGATTCCACTCAGTTGGGGTTTAGGAATCAGTCTCTTGTAAGGGATCCACAGGCTGACCCCAAAACCATTCGTCATGTGAACATCTACTGTCCAGAGAATTGTTTGCCTAATGTGATGTAGGTGCTGCCACAGTTCATAGAAATATTAACTTTTAAAGACAAAACCCCCAACCATCTCTTTGAAGTGGGCTGAGAAACCCATAATAGCAGCAGTACAGTGACTTATGCTTTCATTTCACTATAATCATTGCCATCTTATCAAACCCATGATTTAAAATTGTATACACATCAAATATAGTTCTGCTTGTAGAGTTATCGATTTACCAGCTGAAAGCTGAATGCCAGAAAGTCACAGACCTTTTCTACACAAGGTCTCTCTGCAGCAGGAGAGGTTTTAGATTAAAATTTAGCTGGCTCATCACCCCAGTTCTAAAATCTGGTCCCATGTCTTTCTTCCTTGCTGTGCAGCATTTTTGTTTTTGTGGCGTTTTCAGCTTGCAGACAACATAGTCAGGGAACTACTTGGAAATAATTCCTGTAGTGACAATTTATGACGCAGTCCAGCTCCCTGCATGACATCAACCTGTCCTTGAAGTTATGATTATTTATGTAACAATTACATAGGAGAGCACAAAGAGGATTCCAGTCCGTAGGTTTGCAGAAATAAAAGTGTCCTCAGGAACATGAACTAAAAACACAGGCCTGTACTAAACTGTCTGTGATGCAGGTTCATTACAATATTTGGGAATGAACTGGAAATCTGTCCTTCGCAGGATTTTACCAGGTTTTACTATAAAGATGGAGAAAGGATCTCACATGAATAGTTTCCTGCACAATAATTATTCTGGGCACATTCCTGAAAAGCTCTACACACTGCAATTTAGATTCTTTTCTTTTGATTGGATTTAGTTGTACCAAAAAACCAAAAAACAAAAACACCAGGATGCACACAATAAAATGTGCAACATTTCATTTGCAACAAATAATAAAACTCTAACCATAATCAGCATTTCCTTTTTCCAGAGAAAACATTACACCGAACTTAATTTTACAGCTGTACAAACTGTTTTAAAGTAATCTGCTCAATTGGGCGAGTTAATGATATTTAGTTTGACCAGGCCAAACTTTACACGCTGTGCATTACTGTGAGCAATGGTGTGCAGGGCAAGTGTTTGTGTAATGTAAATGTCGTGCTAACACCTTCCCCTCTCAGCTGGCTTCACAAAAATCCTGGTGTCATCACCTCTCTAAGATAAACCCAAGATGACAGCAGAAAAAGCACAAGGTAATTCAGCAGGAATTCAGCCTTTTCAATCTATTCTGCACTCGAGTTAACCCTCTTTATATCACCCAGCTTTTTACCCTAGGCAATATGTTAAATGTGGGCTAAGTTGAGTTACTGTGCTGAGTAATGTGAGTAATGTTCTCATTCAGGTGCCCCACTTACTTTAATGTGACTAAACACAGCATTACAGTATGTTCTTAGTGCAGTGTGTAAATTCTCTTTTCAGCCCCCCAGTTCCATGGCCTGGCATGTCTCGTGTTATTTCTATCCACTTCTCTAAAATTGAGTTTTTTATTGCCATGACTGAGCACCACCATCATGTTTCATCTGAAAAACTGTTTATCAGACACAAACACATAGTTTTGTAGTTTCAGTTGTGTTCAGCAAAAAGGCGAAGAGTCTAAAAAGCAAACGAGAACTAGAAAAACTTGGGGAGAATCAATAACCTGTTGTGTTTGAACAAGGGCTGAAGGATTTCTAATCTGCAAGAAACAAATGGCATGCTGGTTTGTACTTCACCTCAGAGAGCGAGCCCAGTAAAATCCATCAAAATAAAAAGCAGAGCAGAGGATTTGGAAGGTGAAAGGGGAAAATGAGTGATGCACAAATGGCGGGGTCATTCTGGCACAGGCTGCTCGTACCTCGGCATGGCTGGAAGCCGAGCCCGAGTCCCTCACGGCTCTGCTGCCTTTGTCCCCGCAGGTCAATGGGAAGGATCTATCCAAAGCCACCCACGAGCAGGCGGTGGAGGCGTTCAAGACGGCCAAGGAGCCGATCGTGGTGCAGGTGCTGCGCCGGGCCCCGCGCGCCAAGGCCCTGGCGGCGCACGAGCCGCAGCTGGTGGACGTGGGCACGCAGACCGACATCACCTTCGAGCACATCGCCGCCCTCAGCAAGATGGGCTCGCCCACGCCGCCCGTCCCCGGCCTGGACCCCTACCTCCTGCCCGAAGAGTAAGTAACGCTTTTTTGAGCCTCAAAAATCTTGTGTTCCATAGCGTTAGGAGTAGTTCACAACCTCACCTTCACTTGCTGGTAAACATCTACTCCCAGATCTACTCATCCACCACCGAGCCATAACTCACAGCGTTTTCATTTTTCCTACACATTAGCAAGACATTACTCACATGAGTAATGCCACTGAGTCACAACATGGCCTCATAAAGCTCATTTTTTTTGCTGGCATTTGATGGATAAAGTTATTGCATTTTGTAATTCCTCTCACTGCCTCTTTGGGTTGCTTATGTTTTAACTTTATTTTTTATGGCTGCCATAAATTGTGTAATGCTAAGAGCCGCTACATTCTGTTCCAGTGTATTAATTACTTTATTATAACCCTGCAGCGCTGTTACTCGAATAAGTTATTTTCTAGGACTAAAATTACTTACCAGTGTTGTCATGGATGTTTTAGAATCAAATTTTAATTATTGTTAATGGTAATTTGATGCTTTTGTACTTACAAATACAAATGACAATTATCTCCTGGCGCACACACCCCCCGCCCTCGCATGCTGTTCGAGAGGAAAACAGCTCCCCAAGGAGCCCCTGCAGATTGCCTGTCATCCTGCCACACATCCCCACCGGGAACGGCCAACAGAAAGGATTCTGACCCTCTCAGTTGCTGTGTGTGAGCGACTGATCTGGCCAAGCCACGGCAATTCCTGGTTTTGAGGTGATCCTGCACATGGTGAGAGGCAGGAGTGGTGTGCACACCTCTGCAGACATCGCTGCCCTGGGGATGAGGTTTGGCTACAAACAGGCACTGCTCCTGCACTGCTCCTGAGCGACTTTCACAGCACATTAACTTTCACGCATTGAGCCAGGGCCGTTCTGTGCGCAGTGTCTGTTCCTCTCCCGACTCTCCCTGCTGATCCTTGAAAGATGGTTCCAGCGGATATTCCATGGCCGCCTATTCCCAGCCCATTGAAAATTCAAGCACAGCAGCACGATTTACTGAGAACACTTGACAGAAGGTTGTAGCTTTGAGCTCGCTTGCAGTGAACAAACAGCAGGGCTTGGAGCCTGTGGAGAGGACATGATAATTCCTAGAGCCCCAGCCCTGCACACTCCCAGCCTCATCTGCCAGAGAGGCTTTCAGTACCTCTGACTTGCCAACTGCTAAACCAGTTACGCTAAGAAAACGGCAAAGATTAATTCCTGATGAATCATTTAGGAAGAAGTTCTTCCCTGAGAGGCTGGTGAGGCCCTGGCACAGGGTGCCAGAGAAGCTGTGGCTGCCCCACCCCTGGCAGTGTGCAAGGCCAGGCTGGAGCAACCTGGGACAGTGGAAGGTGTCCCTGCCCATCAGATTTTCCTTAAGGTCCCCCCAAACTATTCCATCATCATTCTATGATTCAGGGTGCAACATGCTTACATTATTCCACCTCAGCCCTATCAACTTCATATTGTTCCCTGATTTTAGACAGATCCCAGCTGCTGGATCACCCACCAGTGCTTTCCTCTGAGCCGGAGGTGTTGGTGTCCCCTCACAGTCCTTCTTGTGAGGGCCCACACTCATCTCCCTGTCACCCAGCATGTGCCAGCAGAGTCATTTTTCCCTAATGTTTCCTCTCACTTCTCCTGATCCCATTCAGATTAATCTCGCCTGCCTCTAACAACTTGACTATCTTAGCCAATTAGCAGATGCTGGTACATAAATAGCCTCAGACATGTATCTAGTTAACAGAGAATTAAAGGGAGTTTACTTTCACTGCAGATAAAACAAGCCAGCATAGAAAACAGTGATCACAAGAGCATTACGCTGCTTCCAACTTCCAAAGTCTAGGCAGGGGAAGTGTGGGAGAGCTCAAGCAGTAAAAAGCAGCAGGCTGTCTTCTTACAATACATGGAATTTTCATTTAAAACACTTAGTGGTGTAAGTGGTGTGGCTTATAGAATTAACCACATGCAGCTCCTCGGTATGGGGAGGTTAGTCCATCATCTCCCTACAAGCTTGGAATGCATTAACAAGTTCCACTAAAGTCCTGAGTGCTGTCCTAAAAAATACCTTCTTTTTTCCAGCCATCCATCCGTACATGAATACTATGACCCAAATGACTACTTGGGAGGAATTCATCAAGAAATGGACCGGGATGAGTTGGAATTAGAGGTACTTCATCTGAGTAGCTATTTCATTTACAAATGCACCTCAAGGTCCTTGAATTGTATAGAGTGAAAAGATTTTTCAAAGCAGATGTTTGTGATAGCATTCTTCACTCGTTGCTGATACCTTTATCAGTACATTGAACTGTGAGCCAGGCACAGATGATCTTCAGCCAACAAATTAACATAAATAATGAAGTCATTGATTCCTTTAATTAAATTCTGTGTAAGCGTGCTGCTTTAGGCTTTCTGAAAATCTGAAAGGCTCTGCTGAGGGGCAGGACCTGTTCCACATAACCACAGTAAAAATGTGTGAGTTTCCCTTAAAAATTCCCCGGCTGAGAAACAGATGTTCTTGATCATACAATTTAGAAGTCTCTTAAGTTTACAAGACAAGGCCAGGATAGATTTGCCATACGAAGCTGTTCCTCCCTTTTTCTTTACTTAAAAGCGACATATGTATACATATGAAATCACAGATAATAAAAGTTGAACCAGTCATGAAGGTATGCAAGTCCATTTCCCTCCCAAATCTTTAAAAAATCACTTTTGGTTTTAGTGCTTGCATGTCCCACCAGAAGTTCATCTTCAGTTTTCTCATTCTTAATTTTAATAACCTGTTCCCAACCATTCAAAGTGCAGTACATAAATTGTAGGGTTCTGTAAGATATTTAAGCAGTACTGACCCAGTGAAGTGGTTTTAATTGTAATAAATAGCAGCAAAGTACCCCAATAGTTGTAAACGCTGCCAGCGATGTCTGACCCAGCTGATCCATCCAAGATTATTATCAGTAAGAGAATATTTTATGCCCTTAGCTGGCTTGCACTTCTGATTTCTTGGGTCCTGGTCCTGCTAATACCTATTTGTCAAAGCAAGCAGTGCTGACCTGCCTGAAGCTCTGCTCAAATCAGTGGTAGATTTATCAACAGCTTCAGTGGGAGCAGAGTTCAGTCGTTCTGTGAGCACAGGGTTGTTTCCTTCTATAAAAGTGTTTGCAGGATCAAGGACTAAAACCCCATAAAAAGTTTGCAAGCTGTTCTCAAATTCTGCGGATCTGGTAGCAATTCATCTCTGTATACAAACGTAAATCAAAGGCAGGATAAAATCAAAGTGCCAGTAAAACAAATGCTACTTAGCAGACTTCAAGGCCTTACTTTTCAAACAAGAGTCTTTTTTTCTCTTAAATAAAAACAAATACAATATAGATTTCGGTCTCAAAGGAAATTGTTGAACAAATCAGTGTTTTCTACCAGTATCCTTCCAAAATCTACTTTTTAGGAAATCTAATATTGTGGATAAATTATAATGCTTCCATTAGAAGGTCAACCAGTTGAGCTGGAAACAGTTTGAACACACGCACTCTGGTAGCCAAACATTAATATGCCTTAAACCACAACATTAATAATTTTGACATTGATATAGTACTTGATGGCAAAAGGTGATCAGCTCAGTAACACAGGCAGATGAACATTAGAAAAGTCTCTGTAGCCTAATAGTATTTCTTAAAAACCACTAAAGATTCCTGTTCAAATTGTAAAGACTATGATCAATGGTAAGGTCAAAGTGCTAACAGGGACTCAACTGGCTGGTTGCTTTTTTGTTTGCCTTTTGATAGATATGTTTTAAAAGACCACAAAGGCACTGTTTCATTGACTGCAGCAGGAATGTCGAAAGTAAGAAAGCCATCAAGTCAGCCTTCTGGGTTTCTATGTCTATAAAATGTGCTTTGAATTTAAATCAGAAGCTCCTCGTCTAAACTTTTATGGTCTATAACTGACTGGTTAGTGATTTGTAACAAGTAAACAAGACAAAAAAGGTGAAATAGCCAAGTTCGCAACAAACCTCCAATGTAAATATCCATAGGAAGGAATTTATGCTGGCAGTATTGCTGAGGTGCCAAAATTGTATTCTTGGTTTTATCTCTCAACGTTTGTCTTAAAAATTGATGACTCAGAGGTAACTGCCATATATTCTCTCCTACAAAAATAAATAAATACCATTTCTTTTCTTTTGAAGTTTACATGCCACAAGTAAAGAGAAGCTAAATCGCGAACTCCTATTTTATTATAAATTAAAAGTACATTCATTCTTCACCGAGGCCCAACTAGAAGTCATTTCAGGCTCATAAAGGAAGAATAATGTCACTCCAGGATTCCCCAGCAGTGTTATGCATTAATATGTTTATTCAAACAAGTCTGTCCAGCTGTCAGACACAGCCCAAGCGAGGGCTCTCTCAGTGGAACTTTCTCACATTACAAAGGAGAACATTCTACATCAAAAAGGAGCTTGTTCCCTCCCATTTGCCTTTCTGTCTTCACCCTTCCCAATATGCAACTTGTATGTAGGTCTTTCTTTCCAAGAAAAGAACTGGGCTCGACTGAATGGTTAGCTGAGAGTCAGTGAAGCTTGCAGATGAAAATTACATTAAATGTTTGCTGCTGCTGAGAAATTTGCCTCTGATACTTTCACTCAGTCTTGGACAGAAATGAAGCATTCTTGTCAAAAGACTGAAGGAGGACACCAGATTTGTTCAAAGAGCTTTTTGCCCACCCAGTGCACAGCTCCCTGTATTTCCAGCATGAAACCACAACGGCTGATCAGCAAAAGATGAACACACTGAGCACCAAAACTTCTGCTTCAAAGTCTGCAATTAATACTTCACTGCTTTCAGGAAACCATGAAGAAAAGCTGAGTACCAGGGTTTCAAGCTCTCCCCCTTGCTGTACTTTACTACTTTGGTTGAAACTTTTTTTTACTTCTCCAGTAATCTGTTTGCAAGGGAGGTGAGAGGCAACTCTCTGAACATCAGAATTGGAAGGCTCCATCACAGGCACTCTGCAATTTTTATTCCATCCCGGTTGCAAAGCATTTCAAAGCATCTTTTATGTGAATATATTTCTTCTCTATGAAAACTCCAGCTCTGCAGGGAGTTGCACTGATCAGGAGCTTCTCAAGGCATTGCTGTGCCTCTGAATACAAAGAGCTGCAGCCCGAGCTGCCCTGCTTCAGGCAGTGATTGAATATGGAGAGGTTTAAAAAGCTTCACAGCTGTACTTTCTAACACAAATATTTGTATGTTCTTTGTTTGAAACAAATGCAGAAGTGGTAAAACATTGCATCTGGCTCACGAGGCAGCAATGAAAGGTTGACAACCCTCGGCTCTCTGGAGGGTTTCAGCCTGGCCTCAACACCTCGTGCTGTGTGAGAAAAGTCTGAACCGTGGATCACTGCCCATCTGCTTGGCAGAGAGCCTGGGCATCCCTCAAGTTACCTCACTTAGGCATCCCCAGCCTCTTTTCATCGTGGTGAGAAACACTTTCCTTCAGCCTTCCCCAGCACCACTGATGGCTAAAGCTGGTCCAGCCTCTATGGTCTGACAGAGAATTCCCATCTCAGAGCTGGGCTGCCACAGAAACCTCCAGGTAGATTGCTACTTCTGTAGGGCAAATCATTTTGGGAAGAAAATCTGGTTTAGAGCATTTTCTCCTTTGAAAGGTGAAGAGATGGGTTTTTTTCCATTTACCTGTATTGAAAACCACATGGATACGAAAATACAAATGTAAAGATTACTTTCTTGGGCTCAAGAAAGCACAAACAAGATTTTTCTTCTTGCTGTATCAGGGTCAGTTGCCAAAAAGTATCAAGAGGGCCTTGTGCAGTATAAAAGGAAATAGTTCTTTATATTTATTTCCCTGACATTCTTTTCTGTGTGAAACCTATTAATGGAATAGCAAAAAAGGAGGCCCTGCTGGTCAGGTATGTCAGAGGTTAGTACAGAAAAAAAATCCACCACATCTTAGAGAAGGAGAAGGACAGAGCACTTGTCATGCAAGCTGTGGATGAGCCTTTCTGAGCGACTGAACTATTTTTACCCATTGCTGTCATTTCAGATTTCTACTGCTCATTTCTGTCTTGTTAGAGAAAGGACTTTGAGTTTTATAAATTTGCAGGCAGGCCATAATTCTAAATCAGCAGTACAATAATTCAATAATCCTCTGCAAATGAAGGCTCTTCTGAGCTTATAGAGGTTAATTTATTATTATCACTTGCTCCTAATTCATTATGATGAGTGGCTGCAGGTATAATGTCATAGGGCACGTTCATTTCTTCTTGTCTTGCTGCAAATGCCAGATGGATTTCAGCTCTGTGAGCCCTCCTTGGCTCTGCATTTGATGAGGAGCCAATAATCTTTCAGACACTTCTCTTACACAGACTATTTTGAAAGAGCATCCAAATCCTCCCTTGAACATCTCTCAAAATGTCACTTTTACCTGATCTGAAGAAGCTGATCTGAATTATCCGTGAGTGTAAAAATTCTCATGGATGAAATTTTTACATTTATCGCATTAACCCCGCGCCAGCATTCCCACACTTTGTGGATAACACCTCTGCCTGCCAGGTGCTTTCTGTGGATCCACACACCAGCTGTGAAAAACCAGGAATGCTGCCCTTGAGACAGAACCACAAGAAAAGGCAATTCCTGTGGCATTGCAAACGCAGGAATTGACACCTTTAAAGTTCTCTAGGCCCTTATTAATTCCTCTATTTAATTAATTCCTGGTACAATTACTCAAGCTGCCATAATACCTGTACTCGCCAGTTTTCAATTTTCCCCTTTCAAGTATCTCTGCATTACACAGACTTGCCTCTGAATATGGAAAATAACCTTTGCTTTGAAGACTCTGGTGTTGATTCTTCAACTCCAACTGGAATTGCACACTTTTATCTCTCAAATATTTCAAACCCTTATGATTATATTAAAACTTCGCTGATGCAAAGACCCATAGAAAGCAGCTGTTCCTATGTTTAAGTTCATAAAATTATCATATTTGGGTAGCATCAAATCCACTTCCTCTCTTCGTTCCAAAGACTAGAGGGATTGTACCCAAGAGTAAGTCTGTCAACTAATTACTCATAAAAATTCAGATTCTAAACACCTGCTCTATAAAGTTTTTTTTTTGCTCTAGCTTTTTTTGCTGCTTTATTTCTGAGTGTGTTTTTAAACAACAGATAGCTCTTTTCCTTTCAAAATATATATTATTCAATTTACCAAATGATTTATCACCTTCCAATATACCACAGGTGACATTTTGGATGGTACAATTAAAATATAAACCCAGATTTTATTTTTAATTATGATACCCTTTATTAATTGTACACCGTTGGAAAAATACCTATTGTTAGTCAAAACATGGGGCAAGTAAGAATGAAAATAACAACTTGCTCCCTCCTTTCCATACACTCCAAGTGTTTATGGTTACACAGGATCTATTTAAGCAATGGCCAAAGTCACCATCTTTTTCTGTTTGTTTTTGTGGGGGGGTTTTAAATTTTTTTTTTCCATTGCCAGTATGGCAAGCAGCAGAATGAGCCACAGCACAATTTCTTGCTACGTTTTCAAATCAATGAAGTACATAAAAACATTCCTGAAGATAATGAAAACTTTTTGTTAAAGTACGCAGGGAATATGGGAATTGTTCTAGGCCTAATCCACAAATTCCCAGCTCATCCCCAGTTCGCTCCATGGTTAAATGCAGGATAAACCCATTGACTGCAGTGGCGTTCTCAGGGATCAGCTGAGATCAGAACTGAATCCACTTTGTCTCATCTTTCTTCTGAAGAATCTCCATCTCCTCTCTAGAAAGCTCCAAAGCTTTAGAAATCTGAAGAAAACCCCGCTATTAAAGCATTGTGTTCAAGCCTTTAAGTAACAAAAGAGGGGGGAAAAAAGCACGGCAGTTCACCATGGATACTATTGATTGAAACCACTTAAATACCAGCTGAAATGTCACTGACATTTACAGCTACGCTTCTTTAGGGGGAAAAAAAAAGAAATTACACATGTTGACAAGTAAATAACACGAGATTGCTGATCTTGGCAGCTGTCATCTAGACACACCAATAAATTATTCATATCAGCTTGTTTTATTGTCTTGCCCCTTCCAAATGGCACAGCAACAGAGATGTCAGGAGGAAGGAGCTGTGTGATCAGGATTTTCCTCTGGAATGGCAGGTCCAAGCACAAACACGGGGTGCAGGGTCTGGGACACCCCTTGGGTCCCACTTTTTCCCTTTGCAGCCCAAATTTGAGCCTCCTCCAAATTTGAAGAGCCCAAATTTGCCTCCTCCATCCTGCCTGGCCCGAAGAGGAGCAGGACCCTGCCAAGCCTCACTCCCTCCCCTCACCTGAGGGGAAGTAAAAACACAACTCCAGGTGTTTTTACACCACTCTCCTCCCCACGGCAGCATCCTCAGGACCACCCCAGCAGGCACAATAAGTTGGTTAAACACGTTAAACCCCCGGGGTATCCCTCAGAATCGAGCAGGCATCCCCTGCTACAGGGATGATCACTGCTCATGAACATCCCTCAGCCTGGGGGTATCTCCATGGATTTGCAACCCTTCCTGCCAACCAGTGTCACACAGAAAAAAAAGAAAATAACCCTCAGGAATTCCTTGTGGAAGAAAAAAAACAAAGCATAGAGGAAGAGCATGTATTTTTTAAATGAGTTAAATGTCTCCAAGATTAACAAGACCACCATGACCTGCAGGAGCCAAACGTTTGCAAGATATTGAAATGCTTATTATATTTCTATTACCAATACCAAATGCTTTGCTGACAATATATTGATCTTCAGTCATACTTTTGAGAAATTTATGAGATGACTTAATGAAAATTATTCCATTTAAAGTACTAGAGTATTATATTTTTCTCTGAAAAGCCAGAGAATTTCCCTGCTTATGAGGAAAGATGTATCAGCTGTGACAAATATTGAAATCATACTTTATAAGTATTTTCGCCTTTGAAGTCTTACCACTACATGAAATATAGGTAATTTTTCTTCCTTAAGATCAGTAAAAGGTCTATTTTCAAAATTACTTCATATTGATTGAAGGGTCAGAAATGTCCCCGGTATTGATTGTCTGCATATAATCACGTTTTGCTCAGTAAGTTAACCTCGTCTACAAGTGAGATGAAAAGACATCCACTATATCACTTAAGCAAAATATTTTCATTGCATTTGAAAAATTGCTTCCATCAGTCACTGGTGTCTCACTGACAATGTATTTTCCTTTTTTTTTTTTAACCTTAGGAAGTGGATTTACATAGAGTGAACAGCCAGGACAAGCTTGGCCTCACTGTGTGCTACAGAACGGATGATGAAGATGACATGGGTATTTATGTGAGTGAGGTAAGATTGAGCTGCTCTCCATAAGATACAGTTTATCTTTTAAACTGCATTGTTGGGCATTTCAGACATTTGTCTTCTGTTTGTACCATGTTGGACAAACAGCCAAAATGCAGTAATTGGAAGAAATCTAATTATTTTCCTTTCTCCAAACTGAGTGCAGTCCTGCTCCCACTAAAGTCAAATTTCATTATATCAACAGTGTTCAATTCCAGCTGATGCCTTCAAAGTGTTTTCATATATCCCTTTAATTTTTGTTCTTGATTGTTCCAGAAACAATATAAATTATGAAAAACACCACCCATTTTTATTTGCAAACATTTGGGGCCCATTTGTCTCTCTTTGTCCCTTTCCATGAAATATTATATTTTGTACATCAAAATAATGATGTAATAATGAAATAAGCATTTTGTACATCAGCATTTTTTTACCATGCAGATCCATTTCAAATTAATTGCACCAGTTTGGGGCACGAAACTCATAGCCAAATCTAAAACCTTCCATTAAAATGCACCACTTAGGAAATAAAGGGAAGTAAATACTAAGCTCCCAAAGCTGCAGAGCACTCAGAGTTCTGTTATTTTGCAGATTGATCCCAACAGCATCGCTGCAAAAGACGGGCGGCTCCGAGAAGGGGATCGCATTATCCAGGTACGTGTGGGAAGTGCTCCGCAGCTCCTAAACCCCAAAAATCCACTTCCTTCCCTCGTAACAAGGCTATGCACATGCCGCCAGGGGTATGGAACACCATCACATGTCCAAACCAACGTTTCTCCGCCCAGGGCTGGGGATGTGGACATGGATCTATCCAGCCAGGGAGTGCCATGGAGCTTGGCACAGCAGCATCCAGGTGTACCTGTGAAAACACTTCATGGTGTTGTTTTTCCTTTAAAGATCAATGGCATCGAGGTGCAGAACCGAGAGGAAGCTGTGGCACTTCTCTCCAGTGAGGAGAGCAAGAATATCTCCTTACTTGTGGCAAGACCAGAAATTCAGGTACGGTAGCAACAAAAAACCCTCACCTGAGTCTTAATTAAAACAGTAGCTGTTTTGTAAAAAGCAGTTCTTTCAAAGAGTTTAACCTTCCTAAATCTATGAAATCTTCCTAAAACCATGTTATGCAGTTTGACTGCATGTGTATGCGTGGTCTAAAATAATGGAATTCAGCAGTCATGGTGCTTGCATATATATTTTCTATTAAAGTTCAGTTCCTAAGACTGGTGATTTATGTGTGCTGCAATGCTATTACAAACATCAGTGTAAGGTATTATGAATGGTTTTGAGCCACAGTTTTGAAGAACATAGTGAACTCTAATTCTTATAGCTATTGATTATTCATTCATTAAAACACCTATTATTTAGCCCTTCACACACCGTCTCTTAAAGCACTTGAACACTGTCAAGAAGCCTCCTGAGCTGTAATAAAAGGTTGAACCAGGTCCCTTTGTAGAGCAGGGATTAGCACAACAAAGGTGTTGAACAAACAGCCGGGAGCACCATTGTTTGATCTGTCTCTGCTCCTGGTGCTCGAGAGCAGCCCTTGCCAGTGCACCTGGAGACATAGGGTCAGGATCAGCACTGTCCTCTTAGCCTGGATATTTCTGATGTTTCCCGTGGGGATAACTGGGATTGGGAATAAAAATGTCCTGCAGACTCCAGGCAGATTTTCCTTCTGGCCCTTGATGCTGCCTCACCAGAGGCATGTTCAAGCTTCGGGCTCTGGAGTGTTTTTATACATCCTAATCAAGTTGTGCACAAACCAAAACTGCCCCAACTCTTGGAAGTATTTCCACAGATGGAAAGGCTGGAGTTTTTTTTCATTTGTAAAGGGCTGTTGAGGATAAAACCCTGCTGTTGGAGATGGAGGCAGCTGTGGGAGGAGGTAGCACAAGGACACTTAGCACAAGGACAGGCTCCTTTCCCAGAGCATGGCAGCACTGTCACAGGAGGGAATCTCCTGAGATTTCCCAACCACTGTCTACAAAGAAAAACCATAATTTATGTCACTCTTCATTCTTTTGACAACAATTGGTTTGGTTTTTTCCCTCCCTTTTCACATAGCTGGATGAAGGATGGATGGATGATGACAGAAACGATTTTCTGGATGACTTGCACATGGACATGTTAGAGGAACAGCACCACCAGGCAATGCAATTTACTGCCAGCATGCTTCAGCAGGTACTGCCCTTCTGGTGTGCAGGGCTGTCAAACTTCCCACTGCACTCAATATTCCAATATTGAGCTTGGCTGAATACACTTGGTGTCTCAAGTGACACTATGATCAAGGCAAAAGGACTTTCTGTAAAATCAAGATATTACATGGATATCCCATAACTTCATGTTGGGGACCAGGATGTTTTAAAATAGTACCTTTTGTGCTTTGCCCCTTACAACAACATGGTCACAATTCTTGGAAATGCCCTGTTCTCACTGTGGCCACTGAGAGAAGTACTGGGGATATGGTGGATAGAGCAGGTAGAGAGATGATGTACACAATCTCCTATTTGATGTGCATGCAGAGACTGAAAACAGCCTCCCAAAACCTGGAAACCCAAATGGAGAACTCAGGCAAATGACTGAAGTAAGATCTATGTAAGGGGAGAAAGGCAAAGAAAAAGATTTTACAGGAGAAATTTTATGCAGGCCCACAGATATGGGCTTATATTCTCCATCATTCTGCCGTGATTGAAGCAGTTTCTCAATTTTTTTTCTGAAGTTTTAGAAAACTCTACATCCTCTGTGGCATCCACGTGTTGTGAGGAGACATGCTCTCACCTTGGCACTGTAGTAAAACTGGATAGTGTTGTGCACCTAAGTGGGAAAAGAAATATTTTGAAAATGCGACTTCTACCACTCTTACTATATAGCTGGATCTCAGACCCCAGGTTCTTCTGAAAAGGACACTATTTCTATAAATTCTTAGTAACACTCTTTCCATACAAGATGCAGAAAGTGTAAAAAGTGTCATATTAAGAGAACTATTAAAAAATAAACGTCCTGAAACATTTCATGTCCTTGCAATAATTTTCCTTCCTGTCCTTTCATTTCTGTTGTTAGAAGAAGCACGAGGAGGATGGAGGCACCACAGACACAGCCACGATTTTGTCCAACCAGCACGAGAAGGACAGTGGCGTGGGGCGCACGGACGACAGCACTCGCAACGACGAGAGCTCCGAGCAGGAGAACAACGGGGACGATCACACCACCTCCTCCAACACTTTGGGCAGCCAGAAGAAGCTGACCTACAGCCACGACACCCTGGGGAGTGGGGACATGCAGTTCAGCAACGAGTCGTTCATCTCGGCTGACTGCACCGACGTCGACTTCCTCGGCATCCCCGTGGATGAGTGCGAGCGGTTCCGGGAGCTGCTGGAGCTGAAGTGCCAGGTGAAGTCTGCCAACCCCTACAGTCTGTATTACCACAACAGCACCCTGGAGATGAGCAAAAGCGACCAGGAGAGCGTCGACAGAGAGCTGGAGATGCTCAACGAGGAGCTGCGCAACATCGAGCTGGAGTGCCTGAACATCGTGAGAGCGCACAAAATGCAGCAGCTGAAGGAGCAGTACCGGGAGCCCTGGATGCTGCACAACAGTGGCTTCCGAAACTACAACACGAGCATCGACGTCCGCAGGCACGAGCTCTCGGACATCACCGAGCTGCCCGAGAAGTCCGACAAGGACAGCTCGAGTGCCTACAACACGGGCGAGAGCTGCCGGAGCACTCCGCTCACGCTGGAGATCTCCCCTGACAATTCCCTGCGCAGAACTGCAGAAGGCATTAACTGTCAAGGTAACGAGGGGGCAGTGGCGTATAATGTCTCCCAAAAGAATTCGTTTGCCGGCTCAGAAAGCCATGAATCCAGCGCTGGGAAATGCCACGCCGCCGCTAAAGATCCCGACCTTAGCAAGCAGCCGGAGAGCAAGGAGAGGAAAGGCAGCGATGGCAGCAAAAGCCCCACGCATGGGCAGAAACCCTCGGGCTCCTACGTGTCCCCCTACCACCACTCTCCCTACAAACACGCCCACATCCCTGCCCACGCCCAGCACTACCAGAGCTACATGCAGCTGATCCAGCAGAAATCCGCCGTGGAATACGCGCAGAGCCAGATGAGCCTGGTGAGTATGTGCAAGGACTTGGCGTCGGGCCAGAGCGAGCCCAGGATGGAGTGGAAGGTGAAGGTGAGGAGCGACGGGACGCGCTACATCACCAAGAGGCCGGTGAGGGACAGGCTGCTGAGGGAGCGGGCCATAAAGATCAAGGAGGAGCGCAGCGGGATGACCACGGATGACGATGCCATCAGCGAGATGAAGATGGGCAGGTACTGGAGCAAGGAGGAGAGGAAGCAGCACTTGGTGAAGGCAAAGGAGCAGAGGAGGCGCAGGGAGTTCATGATGCAGAGCAGGTTAGAATGCTTAAAGGAGCAGCAAGGTGCAGAGGAGAAGAAAGAGATGAACATCATTGAACTGAGCCACAAAAAAATGATGAAGAAGAGAAATAAAAAAATATTTGACAATTGGATGACAATCCAAGAACTGCTAACCCACGGAACAAAGTCACCGGATGGCACGCGGGTGTACAATTCCTTCCTGTCAGTGACTACTGTATAATCCATCCCCAGTGCTAAATTATGTACATAAAACACTACCAGTGGGGTAGGAATCAATGCCTCGTTCAATGTGGCAAGAGTTTTGTATATAAGATACAAAGTCATCGAGTTTATAGTTCAAATACTGAACTCTACAACCATGGGTGCCAGGATCTCCATTCTGCAGTGGAGAGGAAGCTTGCCCATCTCCTTCAAAGGCAATATTAGCAGTGCTTTTTGGAATACTGATTGTACTTTTTTACTTGTTACCTTTTACATGAAGCGTTTAAATATCAGAAATGTATTAACCATACTTACACAGGTAATTTGCTTAAACTATATTCATATTAAAAGGTACCCATGCTTTTCTTTACCTAAAAAAAAAAAATGCAAAAAACCCACAGGAGCAACTGCACATACATTTATTTTTCTGAAACCATATTTTGTGTTATTATTTTGCTGTTGTTCACTTCTACACAGAGTGCTGTTTATCAATACTTAGCTCAAGGTTTAAACTCAGAATTAGAGTCACTCTCTTGTAATATTTAACATTTATCAAACAGCAGTTTTTAGAGTTATGCTCAACATTTAAACATTTTTCTCTTTAAGGTTTCTGAAGAAAGTGTAGAGGTTTCATCTGAAAAGCCTGAGGCAAAGTACTCTATATAATGTAGCTTTAAAGGATTTTAAAGCATGTTTGCAAATGTTGCAACCTATTGAAGAAACGTGCATGTACAGCTAATTTGTTTATATAAGACAGTTTGTGGAATTTGAAAAGCCCATGGTAGTAACTGTTTGCTTTATAGATTTGAATGTATTGAATTATAAAAGCAGTTTCATGAAATCATCATTAGCTACAAACATTAACAAGTAAGATGAAGTAAAATAAATTATTGTTTTATATTTCAAACTATTTTAAATTCTTTTTATTCCCTTCTGGTTTCACCACCTAGAATATAATTGTATTGAGGGTAGCTCCTGTGCTGCAGAAAGGCCTGGACAGCCACTGGAGCCAAACCTGAGGGAATAATTGGCATCCTGGCTTTGGGGGCAATTTGGAGTGAGGTTTTCTTGAGGGAAGGAGAGATGGAGGGAGCAGGCAAAGGAGAAGCACAAGGAATATCAAGAGTAAAATCAAGCAATGGTTATCTTAGCTCACAAGGTGTTTAAGATGACTTGGAAGAAAGAAATAGAACTTCTGCTTTGCTTGGCTTTGTGGTTTCTTAGTGGTATGTAAACTCCATCTACAGACTTCAGTGGGGGTTTAGCATTAAAAACAGACAATATATAAATTAAAGCATATATAAACTAAAGCAAATAAATATGGAAATTAAAAGAGATGGTGAAAAAATAACAGAGGTGCCAAAGAGGTATCACATTCCTTTTTGTGTTTTCTATTTCTGATTAAGAATTCAGATATAAATTGGAATATTCTACTGGATTAAGTGATGTAGACTCATTATGAATAATTTCCATATTCTCCATCCCCTCTCCCTCTTCTCTTGAAAATTTGCTCCCAAATCTTCTAAGTTTTTCTTCTGGACCCTTTTGTCATAACTCAAAAGAGCAAAAATTGCAAGCTTAGGGATAGAAGTAAAAAGTTGGAATGAGAGAGATGAACAGGTTCTTGGTGCCTGTTTTGTCTGTCATCAAAAAGCAAACAAGGAATTTGTCCAGGGTTTTTTTTACCCTCTTTGTGGCACTGAATTACCATGGAATGTGTCTGCCACACACCACAGTGAACTGCTATATACTAGAAAATGCACCTTTAGTAATCTGGCACTCACGTCAATAAATCTCTGCAAATTTATCTTCAGATTCTGTTTTCCTTTGGGATAAAGAACTAGTCCTGCTGAAGTTCATGAAAGGTTTTCCTATTGACTTTGTTAGAGCTGGGATTTCACCTGACACCACCAGCTGTTACCATCACCAGTGCTGCAGTGGGAAAAATACCAGATTTTCACGCACTGCTTCCAGTGTAAGACATTTGCCATCTCTGTCTCCAATCTGCTTCACTCTGAGCCCATGTGCTGTTCATCCCAACTGCAGTGTGAGAGCTGCGGCAAAATACGACCTCTCCTCAAGCCCAGAAACTCAGATGTACAGAGCTGTGATTAGTGTGGAATAGAAATCCTTAAACCAGGCATGAAAAGGCAGCCAAGCCATCTTTAGTCTGCCTGGAAATTCTAGGGTAAGATTTAAAGTATTCTAATGAGGAATAGTTACTACCAAGATGAGCTCCTCATAAAAATAGGCTCCTTTGGAACAACCTCACATGCAAGGGTTCCTTTGGGCACCAGAGGCAGCAGTGCTGAGCACTGTGGGCACTTGGGTGACATCAGGAAGGTGTTTGGGAATTCAGTGTGATGTGTAGAAAGCACACCAAAGCATCCTCAGTATAAAATTTACATTCGTTAAGATGTTGAAATTAAATTATTGGCCAAGAATTATTTTCACTCCATTGAGTTTTTCCTCACTAAACACTTGTTGTTTTGGATGGTTAAAAATCACCTTTCTCCTTTAGCATTGGGACTTACTAATTTGCATCAGTTCACAGAATCCATCAGTTATCCCTGCTCCTGCTATAGCAACACCTGAGTCCCCATCCCTTGACAACTTGTGCCCCTTCATCCCACCAGAGGTGACAAGGGGACACGCAGGACACAGTTTGGTGCACAATTTCTCCTGGTTCTCTGCAATGCAGGCAAGCTTTGTGTCAAACTGGGGTCAGCTTCCCTGAATCGCAGTGTCTCCCAGATGTAAAAATCCATAAAAATGTAAAATACTTATTTGCAAATAGGGTTTAAAGCGGCATGGAATCGCCTGGTTTAGATGTGCGCTGAAATGGGAAAGCCTTGAACCAAACCTAACAGCATTTTTTTGTAAATTAAGAGAACTTGCACAGTAGGGATGGCAAATAAAATGAGGTAAGACTACATATTGCCTAGGGACTACTGGTTGGAGAACTAATTAGGATTATAAACTGAAAGTATGTAAATTAACCAAATATAATTATCTGCTAGTGGCCTTTGGAAATAGGTTACCGGATACTTGTTAGCAAAATTGCTCAAATGCCTGGAAGCCATACAAAGCAAGCCATAAGCAATTTAAATTCCTCTCTTTGTTTTATTTTGAATTGTTTTAAAGCAGTTTTTGTATTAAGGATTTATTGGAACATAAACTAATTAGAGAGAAAACTCAAAAAACAGAAGTGAGACAGAACCTGACACAGCAGATGCTGTGTACCTCCATCCCGAGGCCCTAGGTTTTACTGAATGTAAATTGTTTGATGTGACAAAATAGCAAAGATTCTGCTTGGGGTTTCAGCAGAGCACCTCTGTAAGCTCCCAGGCAGAGTTCGTCTGGGAGGATGGTGGGCTCTGCAGGGAACAGCACCTCGGTCTCACAGGTAAATGTGGAGTTGTGTTCAGTGTTTGAAATGTGCAGAACTCACCTCCCGTTTCTCCAGGTGTCTGCCATGGCACAAAGTAGCGCCAGATTCGGTGGGGACATCTCACTGTCACATCATGTCATAGAAACACAGGGCTGGCAGCTGGAGAAACTGGGGGTGGTGGAGGCAGTGGTGTGGATTAAACATTGGAAAAAACGAGGGGGTCACATAGAAAGGGTGGCCGGGCTGATTTCAGGCTCAGACATGAGAGCTTTAATACCCAGGCCTGCCACAAAGCCCAGTTCTGGGAGCTGAGAGACTCCCAGCAGTCCCGGGGGATTTCAGTCTATTAACTTACACAGTTAATTACCCTGAACTGTAGCAGTGCAGGAGCTGAAGGGACAGGCCATCACAGCTTTGTACATCAGAGCACAACTGCATTTCCTGCTGCTCACCGCACCTCCCACAGGCCTTCTAATGGTCACTGCTTTAAGAAAAACCATCCTGCAGCCCTGCGAATGCACTGCCACCCCAACCTGTGCCCTCCTCCAGGAGATCTGTGTCCGAGCAAGGGCTGCAAAATGAATTGTGCAGACTGATCGTGAAGAATATTCACCATCAGCAAGCACTGCTCAGTGTTCTTGGGTCTGTTCCTCCCCTCAGCTGGGTCCTAAATGTTCTTGCTGAAATCCTAAAATAACCCAAAATACTAGAAACATCCTCATTTCTATAGCATAAAAAGATGCAGTTGCCTACTCTGAAAACTAGGTAGAAAACAAACCCCAAAATTAATTTAAAAGCCACATGTCTATTCTGCTGGATTCAAACTACCAGTTTTGAATAGTGGGGATTAAAACTTCACCTGATTTCTGCTACCTAAATTAGTATATCAGCATCATGGATCTAAGTGCATAATTGCAATGCTTTTTACTGATCGAGTTCAAAATGAGAACAAGGTTCTACCAGTTTTCTATGAAAAACTGTCGTCTTCTGTCACAGAATGTTTCTTAGAGGAGATTTAATCAAACCAATTAATAATGACTTGGCAACAATGCTCCAATTAGCGTTTTAATTTACAAAAGTATAATGCCAATAGCATTAAAAAAACCAGCAGAGCCAAATTGGTGGAGCCAATGCCCAAATAAACATCTGGCCTGATATTATTTTTCCCTTCTATACAAAATCAAAGTCATTTTAAAAAGATAACTAAATTTTTCCAAAATCTTCCTCAAGCACCTCCAAGAATAACCAAATTAAAGCAAGCCCAAACAGCCCATTCCTGTTCTCCCAGCAGATGATGTTGGCTTAAGTCATATTTCTTGCACCCTACTCCCATCTCTCCCCTTCCTGGGAAAACTGAGCCAGCTAAGCCAGAAAGGGATCAGAAAGAATAATCCCCACAGTCTTTCAGAGCTGGGTCTGGGCCCAGCTATGACTGGGGATCAATTACATGTGCAGGAAATGACATATGTAACACACACAAAACAAGCGCCAAGTCTGGCTCTGCTTATGTGTTTTGATTTTGTGTTTAGTTCTTCAGGACCAAAAAAGGACTTAGTCCATCTCACATATGATATGAGAAGCACATAACATCCCCAAAGGACTGAAAATGTCTTCATTTCCACAGCATGAAAAGATTACATGGTTTGCTCTGAGAGCCAGGCAGGAGATTCTATTATAAAACACAAGCCCAAAGAATGGCACTTGCCCAGAAACTAAGGGGTCAAAGTCCAAGTGCTGACAAATCTTAAAGTGCAGAAGTGCAAAGAAGCTCGACAGCTTGTGTGGCTGGGTCAGGGACTGCTCCTCCGGCCAGGACACAACACTCGGGCTGTCCTTTCAAATCAGTGTGCCAGGGACGAGCTTTAAAGGTAATTTCTTTGACAATCCATCCTTTTTATGTGGAGCAACTGCAGGACCGTGCTACGGGGAGCCCCATTAGCCGAGAATAAGAACTTCTCTGTAAAAGTGAACTTTTGGTGACCTTCTCTCAAAGAAAATACTTTATCATATTGGAGTGTGGGCCTCCCAGGTGTCATGGCGAGGCTCCATTGTCCCGATTAGGAGAGCTAGCTTTGATTTTCCATAATCCATCCTCCGGCTTAGCTGGGCTTTGTTAGCTTTGAATGCCATAAACAAAGGCTCCCCAAAAGGCAAATCCAGCTATAATTGTTTAATAAAAGTAAATCAAAAGGCTGCAAATTGAAGGCGCCCAAGGTTTATCAAACTGCTGCTTTGCTCCAGTTCAGTGTAAGCACCCAACATTTGTATTCCTTAGGGCTCGAGGTATCAGTGCAAATCAAAGCAGTAAAGTCACATCCAAATAATTTCCACAAGAAACATTTGCTTACAGCGTAAGATCCAGAAAACACAGATGCAAAATTTAGCAAAACACAAACCCAAACTTAAAAAGCTGTTCCAGAAACACTTCTCTGCTGTATTTAACCTCTCACAAACTGAACTCAAGGCAGAGGCAAGCACTGCATTTTGGTAATGAGCTGATGAGCCTTTTTCAGTGTTTTCATTCCGAAGTCATCAAAAACTGTCTCTAATGAGAAAACACTGACCCTGTCTATACCTACAGCCACAGAGCTTTCTCCTGTGTTAGTGTTTTCCAGTGAGGCTGAGAAGTTCTGCTTCATTTATTCCTTCCAGGAGTCTTTGTAGGCATCCCTGTGCATCTACATGACAGAATAATTGAGGCTGGGAGGGACTTCTGGAGATCCTCTGGCCCCATTCACTGCTCAGACACAGCTTTAGCAAGGATCTCTAAACACAAAATAAACAAGGTGCTACAGGACAGAGCTTCAGGGCAAATCCCAAAGGCACAGCAAACCACACACTAAAGGGGAATTAATTGTTTCAGTATAGGCTCTCTCCCTCCACAAGCATTTTCTGCCAGACACTACAGCATGTCCTTCCTGTCCTGCTCTTGCAAGGCTTTTCATTCAGGACCGCCAGTGTCAGCTTTCCTAAACGCAGAGTTTCAGGCAGGTGATGTGAGTGGCCCTTGGCAGTGCTGCACGAACAGAGCCTTTGGGTGCCAGGGCCCTGCTGCGGAGCAGTGACACTGCTCCTGTCCCCACTGCTGACCCAAGCACGGCTGGGCCATGGGGTCCCAGCAAACCCTGCCAAAGGACTGTAGCACAGCCCTAAAAGTGGTCAGGTGGGAGAGGAGAAGCAGCTGTACAAGGCTTGCACTGGATGCAGCGGATTTGGCAGATGCTTTTATATTTACCCCCTTCAAATCCCCACACTGGAAGCAGCACACACCCCCAGGATGGAGAAGGTCACACTCCTTTAGGCATGTGCACAACAGTGTCATTTGAATTATTCAGGCTGGGGAAAAGTCACATTATTAAGAAAAAGTAATAACTACCACATAACACATCTGCCTGTATTTGCAAGTCACATGTGTGCCAACTCTTCTCCTTCCTGAGTCCCAGTGCGGCTTCCAAGTCCTTTGTCTGAGCATAAACGACACCAGTCCTGCAGTGGAAACCTCACTTGATGCTCTGGGAGAAGAGGCTAACCTTGCTGAGGAAAAGTAGCTTCACTCATCAGCATTAATAGCCCATCTATCAAACACTCACACACAAATAAGGAACAAAACCAAAGCCAGCAAACCCTCTCACCATGTTTTACAGTAAAGCAGCATCTGTCGTTTGCAAAACTAAGTCAGAATAAATGTGGCAATTTCAGTTGCCTGCATGAGGCTGTTGATGGGCGTGGAGAAATATTTCCAGATTAAATGGGTGAACATCCATGTGGCTAAAGTAGTACAAATAGGGCCAGGCACAGCTGGTACTTTGTCTCCTAACATGGAGATTAGTGCCATCAGCAGGGGCACACGAGCCCAAAATGCAGTAATTCTGCACACGAGTGCCTGCCAAAGGGATTGTGTATTCCCAGCACAGCTCTAAACCTCAAGTCATCACCGACATCTGAGGCAGCAAGGGTGCCCTAACAAAGCAGTTCCGATTCTCATCTTCTCCAGAGGTGGAGGAGGGGACCTGCTTCTGACTCAGGCTACCCGTGTGCCAACCCACAAAGAGCAGCCACAGACCCCAGCAAAGAGCTCAGAATATTCCCCTTTAACTCTGCCAGCAGCCCTGAAACATCTCTCCCCCTCTCACTTTCCTGGGCGAGCAGCTCAGGTAACAATAATCCTTTGTTAAACACAGAGGTAGAAGCTCAGTGACCGAGCATATCATTCACCTCAAAGAGTACTAAAATAGCTTTTTTAATCCATTTGGATCAAACTGTAATTTGCTCCAATTTGCTCAAAATTGTAATTTTTCACTCCAACAATGCTCACAAACACAGGCAATATTTTCTATGTAAGCTAAGTCCATTCTCTTTGAACACTGGTTCAGTCAGGTAGAACTCATGTTCTTGTGGTCTTCAGACACACAAAAGGCTGTGGCAAGCCAAGGAAATGCTTTGCTCCCAGGCAGAGGCAGCCTGTCCTTCTCTGCAGAAGGACAAGGACTGCTCCAAAGCAATTCATGCCCAGTGAAGCTACACCACACAGTAGGGCTAAATGGGATTAGAAATGAGCACCACAGTGAGAAGGGAGCATAGCAAGCAGTCCCTTCACAGGCCCTGTAATTTGGTTTGTGAACATTCCTTGCCTTGGGCCAGCCTGGAGTTTGTCCTGTGGGAGGTCTCCCCCAGAAGGGCAAATGCTCAGGACTGGCAGCTCGTGCTGAGCTATCGAGAGGAATTCAGACAGGACAGGAGGCGACCAGCTGAGAAAACAAGAGCACTGGATAAAGCTTCAGTGATTGTGTCATCAGCCCACGGTGACAGAGCTCTGGCCACTGTCTGTTTGCTCCTCCCTGCACACACATGGCCAAAAAATTTTCTTGTTTAAACACTGACACAAAGGCCTCACTCTCACAGACCTCCCCTTACCATCAAACCATTAATTGCCCAAACTCATGAGGACTAACCCAGGCTACAGCACTGTTTGCAGATGGTTCCAGAAGCACATCCTAAACGGCATGATTACAGAGAAAATTCTGTGTTCTGTGGGTTTGGGGTTTGTCCAAGGATTTATCATCACACCAGGGTGACATTTGCAAATGGGACAAACACAAAAGGACACCCGAGCCAGAGAGAGTCTTAAGGTGCTGGTTCAGGTGAGGAAGCAGCAAATGCACACAGGGAGATGGGAAATAATTCCTGGTTCCTCTCAGAGTTACTGCAAGCATTTAGCAGCTTACAAAGAATAACACCTTGCTTGAAATAGAAATCAAACTTGTTCTGGAGCTGCTAAATGTGCTGTTGCTGCTTTGGGGAGAAACACAATCAGATTTGTGTAAAGGCTTTTTTAAAGAGTGTTTTATTTTGTTTGATAGTCACATGAAATGTTAGAGGCTGAAATAAATCCTAAAATTCTCTGACACAGAATTAGGCTTATTAAGGATTAGCCTGGCTTATTTGCAGAAAGCTGGGGAAACCCAGCAAAAAGAAAGTCTGCCAACAGCTGACTGTTTCTGAAGGAGGAGATATGAAAGAGCATTGGTACTCTTTGTGAAATTATATTCCGAAATACAGTGTGTAAACAGAAATTTAAGTAAAGCAGAGTATGAAATCCTTGGGAGCCCTTAGAAGTTAGTTCAGAACTCACCAGAGGCAGTGGGTTTTTGATCAGGCCTGTGTGAATGAGGATCCTTCCCACCTTGCCTATCAGAGCCCGGCAAGAACCAGCACAGCTCAAACCAGACCAGAATTAGATCTAGAAAGTCTTGCTGGTGGTTATTTCAAACTGAAGGAAGCCAGACTGCTTCTAGCAGAGGATGAATGATTTATACCATGAAGTCACCATATCTCAATCATTCCTTTCCTGACAAGTCTCAACCGAGGCTTAATTTGCTTGTTGGCCATCTTTAATTGAGGAGTTGGTTCCATCGGTTCATTGTCTTCCTGCCCACTCACTTGGAAACAGCCCAAAGTATTGACAGCAAAGAGTCTTCCTGGTGAGGATGGGAAGCTCATGGCTAGGGCCCTGCTGGGGGAATTTTCCAGGCAAAGCTGAATTTAGAGAAGGAAAAAGCTTCTTTTGCTGAGCACATGAGCAGACTTTCTCTGCTCTGTAGTGTTGGTCCATCCCAACCCAATCTGCACCAACAATGGAAAAAATGCCTTCAGCTTAAAGGGAAGAAAAATTTTACTCTGGGAGAAGGAAGGAAGGAATGGTGAGGAAGGAATGGTGAGGAAGGAATGGTGAGGAAGGAATGGTGAGGAAGGAATGGTGAGGAAGGAATGAAGGAATGGTGCGGAAGGAAGGAAGGAAGGAAGGAGCAGCACATTATCTACCAAGATTGGAGCTGCCTTTATATGAAGAGTGAGAAAGTGACCACTTCCTCCTAATAGCTGATCTCAGTCACTGAGGGGTTTTGTTGCTTTTATGGCTCTCTGTCTGCCTCGTGCCAGTGTGAGCTACAAACCATAACTTTAATGGCTTCAACCAGAGAGTTATGATAATATCAGACACTGTGGATGATGAGCAAATAACAGCAAAAATGTAATGAAAAATATATATTTATGTCCTTGCTATTAAGCACAAAGCTATAAACATTGACAGCCCTAAGAGTAGCAGTTTCTATTGTCATTGATTAATGCCTTGTGTTGAAGAACGAGGAGAAGGTTAAACCAAGAGAAAAATCAAAGAGAATTCTTTATTTTTTTGCTTATCTCAATCTGAAAAATTGGCTATTTTAGGTGAACCTGCGTTCCTGAAACATTTTCATAGAAGGCAAAACGCCTTTCAGGAGAAATGCAGTCACAGAGATCTTTTAGGGCCTTTGAATCACAGCACAGCGCACATGTTAAAACACTAATTTAACAGGGAGTGTGCTCACTAATGTGCACATTTCACATTTGTTTCTTGGGCCCTCTCCATTAGCATAACTCTCAGCTGACAGTGCAGCCATAACCACCCTTCACTGCAAACAGAGCTTTTTTAACTCTTCAGGAACTATTGCCTCAAAGATTTGGAGGACAGTCAGCCCAGCCAAATCAATGGAAAACTTTACAATTAATGTCATTAATCCTGATAGTTACTGGTGCAAAAAAAATCTCCTGCCCATAATGGCGTCAGGAATGCAGATGATGGCTCAAAACTTGGAAAAATCTTCCCCGTCTGCCACAACCTGAAACACAATGGCTCTGCACCTGGCTCCATCCAGGGTATTGTTTTCCCACCTGGCTCTGGGATTACGTTTATCCCCACAGATGGCTCTGAATGGAAAAAATAAGGTCACAGGCTCTGAACATTTCTCCAACGCTATCAACCTCGTCCAAGCTGATAAGAGAGAAGTTTCATTTCTGCTGTTCCTGCTCTGATGAAATGTTCATACTAAATATTTGCACAATTCTCCCCTCCAGCACTGCTCCCCCTTCTCCTCAGCTCCTCTCATAACCTCCTCCCTTTGGCAGCAGACTGACACACCCGAAAACCACACAGGAAATCCAGAATTTTGTCCTCTTGAGAGCTCCAGCATGAAAGAGCCTAGAGGTTCTCCTTTTAATCATTTTAGATTAAAAAAAAAGAGACATACAGAAAGGAAAGTCCGAACTGAAGCTATATAAGATGGCAAGCCTGAGACTCACCCAGCACAAAGGTGAGTCTGTGCCATTTCCTGGGACAGACACTAAAACACAGCCCTGGCACTGCCTCAGTTCTACACACAGCAGGTTCTGGAGGGAGTTCACCAAATCTCCTGCTAGCCACTGAGCCTTCTCCCATTTAAAGGCATCAGCTCTTCCCTCCATTGCCATTCCCCTTCCTGCAGCCCCCAAGCCCTCACTCCAGGTGAGGCAAAGGCCCTCCAGGCATTAGCCTGACTCACTGCAACCCCAGAAATTCAACACTTGTTCTAAGTAAATTTTTAAAAAATATTTCATTTTCGTACCCAGGCAAGGGTCGAAAAGATGATACTTTTGGTGAAAAACCTCACATTTTTCTTGAACATCAGAAATTCCCCTAGTGCAACAGTGCTAGAAATTGTTATTTACGAGCACTATTCTTACCCCGGGAGCAAAGATGCCCTGTCCTGTGCACCTTCACCATGGCTTTGTGCTGCTCTCTCCTTTCTTTCCTTTTTTTAATATCCTGGATGTTATTATTGCTGCTGTTGTTGCTAAAGAGCTCTAGGGGGAGATGTGAAAATAGTCTGTTCCCCTGTGTAATGCCTGAAATCAAAGCAGAATACATCAGGCTGACACTGCCTGCCTGTTATTGCCTTAAAGCTTGTTATTAAAAACAAACAAAAACAATTGCTGCCCCATGCCGTATTCCACCTCCCCCAGAACAGAAGGGAAATTCAGTGTAGTGGTGAAAGGCTCCAGGACTCCTTTGGAGAGATTCCAGCCAGCCACACTCACCATGTGCATTTATATCCCAAATTCTTTGGGAGAGAGGAAATGTGGAGAGTGCCCAAAGATAATCTCACTCACTCACACAGCACTTACAGGCACTGTTGGCACTGGAGAAATGTTTGTCATGAAAGAATTAATACAGAGCAACCCTAGGAAATGTGCAAATACATTCTTTCACCGGCACCTTTATAAAATAATTAATTCTGAGCTCTGAAATGTGCTTCCAAAAGCCTGTCAAAGCAAAACTCTCCTGCAGCATCACAACAAGGGCTGTACCAGTTCTGTGTGAGGCACTGGCATCACCTGAGGATGGGGATCTGCAGCAGGGGATGAACAAAGCCAAACTGCAATGCTGCAGTTATTTGTGGACTGTTTAGAAAGTGGAAAGCTCACCTCCCATGACATGCAGGCTTTCAGCAGCACCCCTCCCTCACAAAGCAAATTCTTTGCTCACAGCCCTCCCAGAGCACCTGGAAACACCTGAGAGAGCACAGATTCGGATCAAAGAACTCCACAGTTTGGCCTCCTAAAAGAAAAGTATGAATAATTCCTCTTTGGACCTGACAACCACCGGTGTTTGCATGAGGGTGATAGAAGTTTTATACTTCTACAAATGTTTATGTAAAGAATTTCTTTCCCCCCCATCCCAAATACTCTGGCTTGGAAAGAGAGAAACCTGAAGAGCTGCATTAATCTCTGTGGACCACCATCTCAGCTACTGTTCACTATTCTTAAAACTGTCAGCACCAAAAATGCTGGTTTTCTCCACAACAATTGCTTTTTAAAATACCACTAAGGCCACTCTGGAGAGAGCTGTTATCATGAAATAATTATGCCCCTTTGGGATGTGCACACATGGCCGTGCTTTACAGATTAGTGCAACACTCTCATGAATTACAGCAGAACAAGTCTCCTGTTGTGCTTTCCTCCTAAAGGCAGGAGCTTTCCTGGCCTCCCCCTCCCTCATTTTCAGGTGGTTCAGGCACCTTAGCTAAAAACATGATCCTAAGAATCGTACGAGAGCAAACAGCTGTGACTTTCTTACTCTACAGCCATCTGTGCTCATGTATTTTTAATGAGCCATTTTGGCTATTCCCACCAAAGTTGAGTTTGATTTGTGTTTGTGATTCTCAGACAGGCCCTGGGCTGCTGAGAGGGGACCTGAGGGGACTCTTCAGGTCTGAGCTGCATGTGGCAGGGCAGGAGGAGCACCAGGACTGTCTCTGTGCTTGAGGTGCCACAGAGACAAGGAACCCAATCTCCCCAGGAGTCACCAAAATAGCCTCAAAGACAGTGTCAGCTGCACGTGGGGAAAGTGTAACTCCAGAACCTCATCCCTTGCACATCTCCATGCTGTTAATCATCTCGAGGAGCTCACATTCGTATCCACAAGCACAACGAAGCCTTGTTGTGAGCGCACACACAAATCATCGCCATTTATTGTTCGCAATGAAGGGGAGATGCCACAGCATCGAGCCACCCACAGGAGAGCTCACCTAAACATTAGACAAGGCATTTACAGAGACTGGAGCACACTCAGAGCTGCACAGACCCTGAAGGTTTCAATGACAGTGACAGAGGTCACATTTGGGGACTGGAGCCAATTCAAATGCAGCTGAGGTCACCTGCATCGGCTCCCATTTCCGTGCCAATAGCGCCATAAAAGACGTGAGCCTTTCGAGGCTGTTTCTTCGTTCCAGCCAGAATGAGAGAAGGTTGCAATGTCTGCGAGGTTTGGACATGCTCCCAAGAAAGCAGTCATCACCTGGTTTGGAAAGCAGCCCGAGCTGGAATATGAGAGGCTTATTTACACAGAAAGAGACAGCTCTGGGCCCACACCCGCTGAGCAAAGCTCAATGAGCAGCCCTCACTTCAGTCGTGATTTTCTTCTACAAAAGGAGAGAAGAAAATGACAAAATCATGAAAATAACACATGCATCAATGTGATATAACAAAATACCTTTGGTACTGTGATAACAGCCGTGAGTTTATGAACCATTGGATAGAACAACCAACAGAAAAATTAGACCATTTGGCTGTGGCTACTGGAATGTAATAGATGGCTCTTGAGCAGGGATAACTGAGCACATCCTGCAGTGATTAATGTGAAAAGCTGGGTGGTGAATAAAGTGTTTAACACAAGAGAGCAATATGGCATGCAAACCAAACTAAAACCCCCATAAATAATTTAGGCACCCTTGCAAAGATTTACAAAGATTTATTTCACGTACAAATGCTCTTTGTTGTAATACCAGAAAAAAGGATGAGCATTTCCATGCTTATTTATAGAGAACAGAATGGAAATCTCACTTCAGAAAGAGGAATGCTCTGAAGCAATCTTCCTACCCAAGACATAATGGAACAACATTTTGGCTAAAGGTCTCTTGAAAACTTTAAAAATAAAATCACAGAATGGTTTGGGCTGGAAAGGACCTTAAAGATCATCTCATCATGGGCAGGGAACCTTCCCCTAGCCCACACTGCTCACAGTCATCAACACTATATAATTATGTAACAAATATTTATTTACAGGGCTGTACTCAAGACAATGAGACAGAATTCACAACACAAAACTGGTCTCACTCGTAGCTCCTGGGGGCAGTGTCAGTATTTATCACTGTGCCTGCACTGCAGGTCAGAGTGGGCTCATGGGGCAAGCCCTGAGCAGCGCAGGGTTCTCACGGCCTCTCACAATGGTTGAAATATAGAGCCTTGCCTGTTCCAGCAAGCCCAATTCCGTGAGCAGTCTGGGTCAAGCAGGGAACTGTCATTTCCTGGCTGCTCACACTGTGAGCCAGGGCAGAACTTGCTGTGGGATGCCTTCCATCAACGTGACAATACCTGTTCAGTCTGGGACCCAAAAAACACAGCTGAACCCTCCTGTCAATACTCCAGTGATTAAATCAAAGGCTGTGGAAATTCATCAGGCAGTTACACACAACTGAGTTTATCTTCCAGCCCCACATATTCCTCACTCTGAGCTCAGCTTGTCTTTGGGATCCTGACACACACAAGACGGAGAGCAGCAAACGTGTCATTGCTTCCCCTGTGGGCTCTGATCTGCCAAAGGCAGGACAAGTTTTAAGTGAATCATCACAGAACAGAATGAGATGGACCTTATGATCCCCTCAGACCCTAGAACAGAGAGAGCTGTGGTGTGAGAGGGGGAATTGGGGTTCTGGACAGCACAAGGCACAGCAGAGCCCTCTCCACGTTCAGGTCACACCCTGGAGGCACATCCTCTGCCCCGGGGGGCTGAGCCAAAGGCGCAGCTTTTAGCTGCTGCACATCACAGGGTGCAGCTAAAACCCACAAAGCAGCCTTGGGACCACAGTTGGCCACAGCCACAAAGGGCTTGGAAGACAGATTTTATTTTTTTGTGTGGTGGTTTTAGACATTTGTCTCCATTCATCACCACTGCACGTGTTCTGTGTGGAGTTCATCGGGAACAGATAATGCCTTCAGCCCCAAGGCAGTGGTGTTCCAATGCTCACATGTATTTGTAAGAGTTCCCAGCTGCCCCTGAAACCAGAATAAGCCCAAGTCCCATTTGAGTCTCTTTTGAAGCCTTGGTTCAGGAGCAGAAGAACAAAGCCTCGAGATTTTATCCTTTCTATTGCTGCAAATGCCAAGAAAATTTTACAATTAATAGCAACCAGAATAAAGTGGAATAAGAAATAAAAGAAACATTTACTGCCTTAGACAGAGGCCTGTGCCCCTGACATCTCCATATCAGGGCAGCATTGTCTCTGCTGCAGCAGCAGGGAAGCATAAAACACACTCTTACTGCAAACACCATGAATTTTCTGTCCTTTTAAACTTCGCTGGGGAAGGCTGCATACTATAAAAACAAAGAGAATGGAAGACTTTCATTCTACATAAGGCAATTACCAGGCCTGTCAGCAAGAGGAAGATTTACTGCACGGAAAGGGTAAAGAGAAAGGAGTGTGCCAAGCAGTTCAGGGAAATACTGAAAGAGACAGGAGCGCAGGATATTTTTCTGGCACCAATTTTGGTAGAGGGCATAGAGCTGTAGGAGCAAGCTCCGAAATCCCAAACACCCCACAGGTGTTTATCTGTACGGGTGATCCCAGCAGAGCCAGAACACACCCGCGGGGCTTCTCCAGCACGAGACACAAACCCCCGTTCCTGAGGTTATCCCAAATACTCATCTGCAAAACGGGAAGCTGTGCTGGAAAATCAGAGCCAAGACACACCCAGATGGTCCAGGCAGAGCAGGTCATGGGCAGGGGGCTCTTACTCAGTGTTATCACCCAGGCAGCGCCAAGGGAAACCTTCCAGAGCATCCCTGGCTCTGTCTGGGTCACTGGGAATGGTCAGGAGCACCATTTATGAGCTGAGCTCTTTCTCTGCATCACAGTCTCAGCTTTGACCATGGTGCTACTGTGAGAGACAGCTGAACATCACCCAATTCTTGCTGTGTTTGAAATGCAGGTGCTGCTGCTGTCAATATGAAATAATGGTGAAGCTGGAAAGATTCCTTATGCTTGTAGGAGGTGGAGAAGGCATCTTCCCCAGAGCGCCTTGGCTGAGGTTCTGCCCAGCAAACTCACTCTCAGAGACTGACTGCTGCCATTTGCTTCTAAATGGCAAGAGATTAAAAACAAAAAATAGATTTTCTTTTTTTAAAGTATAAAATACGAGAGTTTTGACATGAAAAGACACCCAATCAGCATTACAACTTGGAGAATGTAATGCAAACTAAAGAATAAGTACAGAAACCTTTGGCAGACTCCCAAAGAAAGCAAATGTGTTGGAAGTCTCAGCCAAACTCTCACTGGAGTTAAAAAAGGAATAGCAAGGGATTTATTCCATGCAGCATGTGTTGGTGGTTTTTGGTTTTTTTCCCAGAGGATCCTCACTCAGCCACAAGGGGAGATCCTGTGGTGCTGGAGGCTGTGAGGAGTTTTGACACCAAATGGTTGGTTACTGCTCCAGCTGCTGGCACCCAAATTTTGGGTCCTCAGCTGACTCCAAAATCACTGTCCCCTGCAGGCAAATTGTCATTCCTTAGTGTACAACATACCTGGGGTATGGCAGTAAGGAAATCCACTTTCTGAAGGGGAGTCAGAGAGGAGAGTTAAGCTGAAATCTTTTAAATTGTTAAGCTGTTTTTCTGAAAGATTGGGCACAATATTAACACCCCTACTAAGCGCCTGTATTTCATATTCCTGCTTGAAGCAACTTTTATTGCTGAGTTTTAACCATCTGAAATTACCACCTTCTCCTGGAAACGCCGACAGATCTTTCATTGCGGAAGTGCCACGAGGCACAGAGCATGGCTACAGCACCACTGCCATTCTGTTTAACCAGAAAGTGAAGCAGAGCTCTGGGGGCCAACAGCACCCCAGAGCAGCCTTTACACCCCAGAAACCTCCCTGGGGCCAAAGGAAGGCCAGAAACTCTCCAATCCTGGAAAAACCCCTGCCCTGGCTTGGCAGTGGCACTCGTGCCTGCTGGGGAACAGGAGGGGCAGGGAAAGGCAAGATCCAGCTGGAGGCACAGACACATCCATCTGCCAAGGACAGCCTCTGCCACCGCTTCTGCTCTTCAGGAGAGACATCAACACGAAGTGACAGGATCATCCTGACCTCACATTCACTGATTGTTTTGTAGGTGATAATTTCTTTCCCCTTGTTCCATAAAAGATGTGAGGCAGCTCCCAACCCAAAACAAATGGAAAAACAAAGGGGGGCTGAGAAGGGGAATATATGATATGGGATCCTGAAGACATTTTGCTTTCCTTGGAGCTCTCACACTCCCTTTCTACACAAACATGCTTGCAAGGAAATATTGGTCATTTCTAATTTTGAAATTTTATTAAATTCTTTTTTAAAAGAATATATAGCAGAAATGTCTGGAAGAATTTACTCCTGAAACACACTGCTTTGGACATATAAAAATCCACTTTTTGTGATTCTCTCAAGCAACTTTGTTGACAGACACAGCTTTTACTTCCCCTGCAGTAAGATGCCCCAAAAGCAATCTGAGCTGTTCCTATTGATCCCAAGTGAAACCCTCCTGCTGGGACACTGTTGCCAACCCCAAATTAAGTTAAGATCTGTGCACAAAGAGCCCTGGCCATACTTTTGACAAACTCCATTCATGTCTCATCGAGCCTGTTTGGATGTGGCCCAAGCCACATCTCCCCTGGGATGGCCCTTCTGCTCCATCCTTGACACCTCCCAGGCAGAGTTCCAGCGCCTCCCACCCTCACTCAGCAGCAGGGGAAGCAATTCACTTTTGCTCTCCATTTGCAGCAACAAAGAAATCCCACAAAGCAGTTCCTGCCTGATTCCTCACCACCAACAACAGCTCACAAGCCCCACAGAACTGTGACTGTGCATTGCAACGCTGCAATATTGCTGTCCAGAGTTTCATTCTGTACTCCCAGGCTGGTTATTTACATTAGTTTGGGGCTTGGAAGAGGCAACACCTGGGATGAAGTGCAGCTTTTCCACAGTTTCTGGCCACCTTTCTTTCTGCAGATAAACAAATCAAAAGACCTGAAGATATTTACTCCCCTGCTCCCAGAGTCAATTAAAATAACTCACAAAAATTATCTTGGGAACTCCAACGCACAACAATACTGGAATAAATCGGAATATTTTCTCTGCTGTGATGGCTGAAGAGAACCTAACATCTCTTCTCAGCAATGCTGTTCTCTAACAATTTATCCAGACAATTCCAAGTTTCCTGCCCCTCACAGAGCACAGTTTCCCTTCCGCAGGCTGGATAGAGGCACCCAGAATCCAGCAGCGTTTCCAAAGGACACCTGACTTTTTCCTCACCCCAACCCCTTCTGATTTCAGCAGAAGCAGAGTTAGGTCAGCACTGTGAGCCACTTCAATAATCAAGACGTAAATTAAGTCAGCCAGGAGTGGCAAACTCAGAAGGGTCTGGAATACCATTAACCTGTGCAGCTTCTTTCCGTCACAAAGCACCAGAGTGCAGAAGAGTTCTTTCATTCTGCGTAGGTCAATCTCTATCAGATTTTGGAGAATGCTTGGGTTACCCTTCCTCAATTGCTCTAGTCTAATTGCATCCCAAAACACCAGATCTTTAACAAACAAACCTCTGTACACACTTACTTGTTTTACAAAGAACGCATTTCCTCCTCAGCCTTCCTAAAGCTGAATTTCTGGTTTTAACAAAGTCCTTTGTAAAATACAAAAAAAAGCACACCAGTGATCTGAAGCAGAGATTTTCAGCTGTACACTTCAAGATTCTAGTTTTAGGATCCATCTGATCTTTCGAGCTTCTGAAAAAAGAGAAGGGAGGAAGAGCTTAAAATTCCAATGAAATACATAATCCATCTTTTGCCTAAATCCTCCAAGTCACAGCACGCTCACCACCTGCTTTACTTCCCCCCATGCAGCCTGGGCTCAGCAGGGAACAGTCTGTTGCAGCGAGGATTTCCATACGATTGCAAGGGCAACTCCTACAACTCCATTTTAAAGTGGAGAGGGAGCATTATAAACAAAATGTACTGAGAGTCAGGCCTGCAATCTTTATCGGTGTGCTGCATGTGCAGGCACCTGTGCATTTGCACAGCACAGCGAGAGCTCAGGGCCCTGCCTTGCGACAGGGGTTATGACACAGACAGCAGCATATTTCAGCATTTCTGCAACCAAAGTTGGAGAAAATAAAGTATATTTTTATATATATATTAATCAGAGGACATCCAAGAGAATGCAGAGAATAAGCTCCATCACAAAGGCTCAGATGTATGGGTAAAGTTATCCATTTATACAGCTCAGGGGTTTTAGTTGTCTGTGTGGAAAATCTAAACAGAAATACTCTGCTCGTTCTCCCCACAGAGTGAAGCCAGTCCTTCTCTGCCCCCTCACTGCCCTGCCTTGCTCTAAAGGTGTGCAGCCCTGCCACACTGCCCAGCTCTGCCAAAGTCCTGAGGAAAAAACTGTGTCATCACAGAAATGACAAAAGCAATCCACGGGGGTCTGCAGAAGCCATTATTGATACTGGAAAGGCTCGGCAGATGCTAACCTTCCCCTGAGCTCTTCCCCACCCCAGTGGCAGATAATCCTCTCTGTAGTTATTAACAAAGGCAGTCCTATGAGCCCGATATGCTTAAATGATTTAGCACCTCCAGGTAAAACTTTTGTGCTGCATCTTAATTTACTGCCCACCAGCGACCCTTCTTTTTTATCAGTCAGAGCAGGAGAGATTAGATGCTCCGTGCAGATTTTATGTTTTGTCATCCAGGAGATTTACAGCCTCAGCCTCACCCGCTGCATTCATTGAGGTGAAGCTGTGGCGGAGTTGTCCTTTTGCAACGTGCGAGAACGCAGAGCATCACACTCTGAAAAATTTTCATATTCCTCTGAAAAGCACCAAGCAGACACTCCTCGGGTCTGTGTAAGCTCAGCAGGTGAACAAGGAGCACATCACAACAGCCAGGAGCAGACAGAGCCTCCCACCACCCTCAGAAGAGCTGGGCAGGAGCTTCCCACCAAAACATCAACTCCTGTTTTATACCGTGATGGACATTTCAGGAGTAAAATGAAAGTCTGCTTCCCAACAGCTCAGAGAGTCACAGAATCCTGGGGTGGTCTGGCAGGAAGGAACCTTAAAGCTCATCCCAACCCACCCCCTGCCATGGGGGGACCCTTCCCACCAGACCAGGTTCCTCCAAGCCCCACCCAATCTTCATTTCTAACTTGCTTGTGCAAGTGCACAATTTCCTCTGCAGTCTTATGTTTCTGAAAGCTTCCAAAGCTCATTATTTTGAGCTGATTATCGCACCTTCCCCAAAAGGGTTAATGAAAGCACTGGAGCTTTCTGTAAGGGACGGAGCTGAAATGGGACAGGCAGTGTCTGATCACAGATAAAATCCTCACTGCTCACTAAGGCACACCTGAGCTCCCTCAGAGAGCTACATTTTCATTCAGAAAAACAGAACTTTGCTCAATGAGAAATCTTGACTCTGTATTTAATCAAAATAAGCCGAATTATGAGCAGTCTAGTGTGGAATGTGTGCTATTAATCACACCTCAAGTAAGCACTGGGAGCTTACTACCAAAAAAAAAGTAATCACTATTCACCTGCAAGATTATCAGAAATTTAATCAAAATAAAAAGCAAGTTCATAACTTTAAAATACATTACTATTCACCAGCAAGTTTATCAGAAATTTAATCCAAATAAAAAGCAAGTTTGTAGCTTAAAAATACATTACATCAAATTTAAGATTATGTGCAGTACCTGAAGCACCAACTATTATATATGCCCATAAAATAAGATACAATAAGAGCACACCTTTCTAGAACAGAAATATGATGCATCAAAGTAAAATTTTACAGCTGCAAAGTAAAGGAAAAAGGAAACAAAGCTCTTTTCTCAATGCCAGGTGAAACTGAGTACCTAAACAATTGCCCCACTCAGTACACAATTATTGAAAATCAGAAGCATAGTATCTGTATTCTGTTTGGAAGTCCATTCTGAGCAGGAGCTCATCCTAATCTGATTTTAGAGCTCCATTCTTGATGGATATGCTTCTTAAAAGTACTGTCAGCACCCCAGATGCTGTAGGGGAGTAATGATTTTATTTGGTTTCAGTCAGAAGTGAGATTTGTGTCTATCATTGCCCTGACTAGACAGAAATAAATTAACCTATCACAGCACCCAGGAGTGCAAAACTGTTCTGTAAAGCTGCTGATTGCTCATGGAAATACTTTTTCTGTCCACCCAGCCATGCTGCTGAGCACCCTGAGGCTCCTTGGACCATCCCTGCCGCTCCTGCATCCCCTCCAGCCCTGCCAGCACATCAGAGCTGCACTCACAGGTGCTGCTCCTAACTCCTTATAAACGTGGCTGTTCTCTGGCTTTCTGGTTTTTTGCGGTTTTTTAAAGTTACATTCGGATTAATCAATAATTCCTGTTGCAAAGCAAGTCAGCTTCACACCCTCAAAACATTTTAAATCTTCAGTTTTGTGTGGCCATGAGGATGCTGCAGGAGCTGAGGGTGAGGTGAGAGAGAAGCTCTAACTCTGGAAACAGGAATTTCTTTTAAAAACAGAGGCCCTGAAATACTTATATTTCCAAAAAATCCCACCTTTTTAAACTGCTTCCTCTGCCTTAATCCCTGCAACTGATCAAAACTCCCTTCATCCTCAATTTTCACACAAACTCTGACTCTGCCAAGGAACTGTCTTGTTCTCTCTGCATAACTGAGGCCCTGGGTTGTTAATTTAAACATTTAAACATCATCACCTCCATAGGATTCTCGACTGTAATTCCCATGGATGGAACACACACACACAGATGTAGATGCAGACATAAATGCCAAAGGCACTGCTCAAACCAGTCTTTTGATATAACTGAGGGATCACTTGCAAAAATGTCCCTGAGAAATTTAAAAAAAAAACCCAAAAAACAGGTGAATTAAGTACAACTCTTGGCAAACACCCAGAGCTTTGTATTTTGCACAATTTTATCCTACTAAACCACTGCCCCTCACCACAAGCAACACATAACAAACTATCCCTCAATGGTACCCCTTTTATTCTAATCTGACTTTATTCTACTACATGGGCAATTTCTTATTAAAATTTACTCCTAAAGTGACCTCAGCAATTAAATGAAATAAACAACTTTTTAATACAGAAACCTTTATAGCAATTCTGTATCTGTGCAAGAGCAGCAACACAAAAATGCCAGTGGATGTAGCATCTCACTGAGACTTTCAACTCACATGCCAGATAATGTTGCTTTTTGTTCCCTGAGAATCTATTAAGGGTCAGACTAAAGCCATTGGTTTTATACAATAAACTAATATAAATATCATGGCAATGGTGCTTTCAGTTATTATCCATTGGGATCACAAATGAGGGGGGGAAACTCCTCAGTCCTCTTGACCATAGCCAGAGATATCACAGACCCTTTTCACACATTGATTTCTGGCGTTATTTACTCCACAATCGTAGAAATATCCCTTTGCATGTTCCAGAAATGAGAAGGCTGAGGAGTCATCTATATGGGTGCGAGATGGGATATTGAGCTAGATTCCCTGAAGCAGAAGTCACTGGCGTAGAGGTAATATTTCAGAAGCTGGAATTGATTTCTGAGCCAGTCCTTCAGCATCCAGCATTCATGAGAGCTCATATTGGAGGAAAACAAGTCGATACAAGAGGCATGAGAGATTTAAAAGGCTTTGAGGTACAGTAGGATAACAATGGATAATTTACACATGATGCTTAATAAGCAACTGCAGAAAAGCTTTTTCTTTTGCCTATGCTCAGGGCAATTTTTCTCTTTTTTTCAACAGTTACACAGTAAGCTTAATAAGGTGATTTTGTCCAACCTGAGCCAGGCCAGTGGCACTTTTTCTGGGTTTAATGTGACAGGAGGTGTCCAAGGCCTTTTTATTGCTTGCTGTGGTACTCAAGCCTGGTTCTGGTTCTCCCTCAGTAAATCTTGATCAGCACCAACCTATACCATTTTATCTCAATCTTTCAGGATTTATATCCAAGGAAAAGAGCTGATTTTGGCTTTGCTCCAATCTGTCAAAACAATCAAAAGGCCCTTTCTCTCATAAAAACCTAATAGGATATTTCTGCATAAATCCAGCTAATATTCAGCACGCTTGAACTCAAATACCCAATCTTACCTAAGAAAACCTTCCCTTTGCCTCTTTAAGTAAGCCCATAGACTAACAATGCCAAGAATTGTCAGGTTAAAATATGAGACAAATTAACCTTCATTAAGAAAATGCACCTGCAACACAGCCTACCGACTGCGAAAAAGCAACTGTTCCCTCGATTTGCATTTGTATTGTCTTCCCCCCTCATTAAACAGTCCTGCTGAATCTTGCTGAGCACTCACTGGCTGCTCGGTGTTCAGCAAGAGGAATCTCTGTGGAATCATGGCAATTTTGCAAGATCAAATTATTACCAAAAATAAGTTAGCAGGTCTGTCTAAAAAAATTTTTAAATCGTCATTCTTTTCTCACATCCGAAGAAGAAAACTTTATGCAAGAAGTCGGTTAGCTATAAGGAAAATATTCCTTTCTTACTCCTTGAGTAAGAGTAACTTCTTATTTTTTTTGTTACGGTTAATTTTTTGAGTCAGGAGAACCAAAAATCATAAAATACTAGATGAAAGTATGACATAAGGGGCTGTAAAAGCAAACAAGTCACAAACTCCGAGCCCTAGTCCTGACAGAAATGTTTTCAGGCAGCTTTCACAAAGGCTGATAGAGAAGTTTTTGTTGAATGAAACAGAATTAATTTCCATCCATTTCTAGGGACATAAAAGGTACAAGTAATAAAGACAAGAGTGAAATAGCCCTGGCTCTGTTTCTTATTCAAGATGCAGCAGCATAAAAGGATATTAAACCATTTAAACACTTCCAACTACTCAGAGTGATACACACAACCAGGAGGGCTCTCACTGTAACCTCTGCCCAAATTCTGTGGCTCATCCTTGGTGCCTCATGAGGGACTGTCAGCAGGGAATTCACCCATGGAAATCCTGCTGCAGTGATCACAGCCAAAATAACACAGAGGTGATGCACTCAGACACTTCCCAAGCTCTCCCGATGAGATTTTTGCAGAGAGCAGAACAGCATTTTTCATTCCAGAAAGAATCCTCCACGATGAAATAAAGCTTGTAGGCAATAAGAGCTCTGAAGTCACTGTAGAGTCAGAGGATTATGTCAGAAATACAACATGGGGATGCTTAATTCCATTGGCTTCATTCCTACAGCTGACTCTGACAGGAGGGATTAAATCACCTGAGAGGTACAAAACCACTATTAGGACACAATCACCCCTCCAGGACTGAAAATCAGATCTTTTTCTACCTTACCTCATCAATGACATTCCTACAGACAGGTCCAAGGTGACCCTACTGAGGCAAAGTCTCCTCAACACCAGTGGGGCTTTTATGTCCCACACAAACCCTTCAGGGTTTCTCCTCCTCAGCTCTGTTTGCTAGAAACTCACCCTAAATATGAATTGGAGCAGGGACTGGATTGGGATCTCTCGCTCAATAAGAAAATGTCATAATTGCTGGCCAAGCACCTCTCAAGCCCAGTCCTCCACATCTCACTCTTCCCACACCCACAAGCCCAAAATCTCATCCCAGCAATGTGGGTTCAAAATCTCTCAGTTCACAGATGCAAAGCAATATTTTCCTATTCATTGCAATCTTTACAGGAGAAGTGAAAGCACCGAGTTCTTTGCTTCCCAGGGAGGTGGGAATTTCCCATCCCAGCATCCTCACATCGCTCCCACAGCAGCAGAGGCTGCAGAGCCCCAGGCACTGCCCCAGCCACGTTTGCCAGGCAGTGACTGCCTGGGAAATCCTCCACAGGCTTCTAAATCATTGCAATAATTCAAACAGGTGTTCAGTGGGACATTTTGTATTATTATAACTCCAACAGGACACAGAATATTGCTTGCTCTGGTAATGCACAACCCAAGTGTAGCAATTATGTAATTTTAAAATAAACGTGATGAAAAAATCAGCTATTCTGTCACCAGCTCTAGCTTCCAGCAAGCAGGTGTTTTGTTGGTTTGGGTTGGGATTTTTTTAATATACAAGATTATTCCACATATTTGCAACTTCTCCAGCCAGCTCTTAAAAGCAAACAGTTTATTTGCTGATTGAGGTAACTATACCCAAAGTTTCAGTGCTCAAGGTGAAGCTGAAATGTTCAGAATAGCAACTGTGGCCAGTTGGGGTTGTAGAATTCTGTACAGACTGCAGGGCTACGTAATTATACACAGACACACACACACCCTTAAAAAAAACCTATAAAAAGTTAACAATGTGAAAGAATCCAGATGTCCATAAAGACAAATATTAACACTAACCAAGGAACACCAGCAATTATCCAATATCCCCAAACACCTCCCCATGGCGAGGGGAGCTAACTGTGCTCAGTTCTGAAATTCAGATAATTTCCTGCAAATTCACACTTGTGCACAAGCTTCAGCTCATTGCTGTTTGGCAAAGTATTTAAACATTAAGCAGACCTAGATGTGATTTGTTAGTTGTGCTAACACATACTTAAGATTCTCGAATCTCAATCTCAACATTATCCAAATTCTGCTAAATTTCTCAAAGTCTGAACTAAAAATTTTAATTAAATTAATTAAAATTTTAAATTTTTTTTTTAAATTTAGATTAAGTCATCCCTACTTTATCTTGCTGCTATTAAGGAGAAGAGCTACAGTGCACAAATCCTGTTGAAACACTCAGTAATTTCATTCATTGAGTGCTTTCAAAGCCAAGAAGATCCTGCACAATCTCCCTCTGTATAGAAGAATCCAAATCACCTTATTAATGAATGTGTGAGAAAACAGTTTGAACTCCATTCGAAAAGAACCATTGCCATTTTGGTTTTAAATCCCTGCCCTTCCTCTGAAAGTCTTGATTCTCCCCTTCCAAACACAACATTTAGCAATTTAATTAATGTCAGGTAAAGCTGATGAAACAAAAGAAAATAACCCTTCCATTAACGAAAGAAAAGAGACCCTTTGGGGAGTGAATGGCATCTCCTTGGTCTCTGGAGAGTTACGCCAGCCCATCTTGATGCATCCAAATCTGAATTTCCCCCTACCAGCAGCACGTTTGGCAATGCCATGGTGCCACCTGCCAGGGAAAAAAGCTCATGTGCTGTCAAAGAAGTGCCTATGGGGTAAAACAGATTCCCGTTATAAGAATATGGGGGAAAGAAATGTCTGGGAAATGGGGAAACACCTCCTGCCAAACCTGCTCAGTTCATCTGATACTGATATTCAACCTGCCTTGATATTTTCCTTGATTTTTACCTCTCCTGCATCTCTTGCTCCCATTTTGCTGTTTTTAAGGCATCTCTGTCAAGTACAAAGCAGTCACAAGAGAGGTGTGTGGATTTTATAACTTGGAGAGGAGGAAAAATTCCCAGGACAAGACTTAAGATACTCCAAACTTTTTTTTTCTTGAGTGTTTGACTTCTCAAAGAGGCACCAAATCATCCAGCTGGTGTTGAGGTCATTAACACTGGAATATGACTGCTGGACATTAAAATGGTGAACCTGTGTTCTTCTGCATCCAAAAGAGAAGTTTTTTCATTGTTTTACATGCAGGGAAATAAGTGTCATCCATTGTTTACTTTAAAAAAACAAACACTTTCAGAGTTTGGAATGGGTGAAATCCCACAGCATTTTCTATAGACTTAAGTTATTGCTCTTTAAAAGGAAATTCAATACACAGATACCTAATTACTTGTGAATCAGTCCCATATAAATATTAGACTATAAATCAGACTGCTTGAAAGTAATTCCTCTGCTTTGTGGGGTCTACTGAAAAATAAATTATAATAAAATACCACTGTGCCACAGCATAAAAAGCCTTCATATTTTACCAGAGCTGAGATAATGAAAGATTCAGATGCTTTAAATTCTCCTCAAGATTCAAGATCTTGGAAAATCCATATATAGACTCACATACAAACTCCGGTATAAACTGATAAGTGCCCTGCTGCCTCCAGAGCATGATTTAAGCAACTTTAGTACCCTGACCCTCCTAACAGAGCACAGATTCTCTCTCTCCCCAAGGACTATTATTTTCAGGTAGGTACTAACTTTAGAACTTTGTCCTGACAGGTTCAAAAATGGCCAAAATAGGTCGAGGCTTTTGTTGTTTCCGAGGTGTCAGATGGGACAGGTTGCACCCCAGAGCAGCTCTGGACCTGGCAATGTCCAGGGGGAGACCGAGCTCCAGACGGGCACAGGAGCAGCAGGAGACCACGAGGACCCTTTGTAGAACCTTCACCTTGTGATGGAGCTGGCACTGGGCACCAAACCCTTCTCCAAAGCTGGGTGATCTCTCACACATGCTCTGAATCCTCAGTAAGGAACAGAACATATTTGATAATCACTGGGGATTTTCAGGATTGCAAACTCCACCAATCGTTAAAGGCTGATCAGCAAACCCACCCTGCTGAGAGGTGGATTTGCCCCCGGGAGCAGCTGGAGCAAAGGTGTCTGTGGGATTTGGGACAAGGTTCCATGACAAAGAACCTGCTTCAGGCTCGGCAGCACCACAAACCTGCTCTGTGCCCTTGCCCTGCCACTGATGCCAAAACAAAAAACCACACAGAAACAGCTGACACTCCTCCTGGAGCACATAGACAAACTCTGTGTGTAATTCTTGCTTCACAGATACCTCTGACACGGGGCTAAACCAAATGATGGCCTGGCTCTGCTGCTGCTGTGTTCTGCACAGCCTGGGGCAGCGAGATGCCATTCTAACTTCAGGAGAAGCTTCCACAGCACTCACAACATCCAAGAGGTACACAGACCCAGGCCCAGGCACGACTGACCATGTAAACCCAGAATTCATCCTGCTTTTCCCTGTGAGAGCTGAGCAAGGCCAGACATTGAATCACAGCACCCTGAATTGCAGATTGTCACAAATCGACGTGGAGAATAATTCCCCCATCATGCAGAACTGAGCTCATCTCAAATGCAGCTCTTTGTCTACACAAGAAAAAAAACCCTGTTCAAAGTTCAAATAGAGATTTCTGTGATGTCTTCCAAGAGCTCTCCATAAAGGAGTGCAAGCTGTGATCATCTTTATTTCATCCTACCTGAAACTGCATATTTAAGTTCCGCTGACACTGAATCTGATCTGAGTGTCCTGTTAGGAGAATGAAAGGTGGAGAAGGCAGTTAAACACACCCTTTTATAGCTGCTCATCAAACCACTGCCAGTTGTTTTAATCACAGTTAATGGTGTCTGAGATCAGGAGATATTTTTTATAATGTGCTGTCACCAGGATTAGAAGCGTAGCAGCAATTTTATGTTCATGTTTAGGCTACAGGGAAAAACGACTTGCAAAGAAATTCTTTAAAATGGCAGTTTGCATAATGCCCAACAGCAGAGAAAAGCCCATCACACAACAAATATCCAAGAAAACCATTAACTTTGTCCATCTCAATGAAAACCACCGTTTCTAAATTAATTTAAATGCGTTCTGTACGAACAGCCCGGATGCCTCAATCAAATCATCTTGTTTTGGTATTATGGACATAACAGCTAAAGTCAGGCACAGCAGCATCTGTGTGCCTGCAATCTGAATAAAACCAGTGTGGTAGAGGAGAGAGAGCCTTTAATGCATTTTAGTATTTCATCTACATATTGTAAAAAAAAAAAAAAAAAGGCTGATGCATGTGGGAATTCCTTTTTTATTAAAAGCTAAATACTCCTCTCCCTACCCTTTTAAATTTTTTTTCTTTTGTTTAAAATCCTTCCATCAGGCTTCGCTCAGAAAACTACTTGGATTTCCCTGGGCTGTCAATCACGATTCCTGGGCAATGATCACTCTCACTGTTGCCCAGTGTCAGTCACAGTCTGTCACATCACACAGAGGAAAATCCAAAGGGATTGGAGCACCTGGATATGAATGTGGAGCAGAGGGTGCAACTCCTCCGACTCTGCTGTGACAAGCTCTGTCCTACAGCAACAACTGAGCACAGATTTATCAATAATCCACCTTGCTTAAAGAGCATCATCAGCATTGGCCTTAAAGCAACAACCCTGGGGCATATATAAATACTCATTCTGCTTGGTTCATGTTTATATTGAAATTGCATTTTATGAAAAATCTCACGATTTCCAGCAAAACTGCTCTCATTAATGAAGGCAAGAGCATGCAGGTATTTGCAGAATCAGGACAGTAGACTGAACTGATTTTTTTAATTAAGTGCATGAAGAGTGCAATGAAACCTCGATTAAGATCTCTAGAGGTTAGAACCATCCAAGCAACGAAGCCACAGCAGTGCCGTCACTTGCCATGTGCAGTTGGCACATTGGATAACAGCACAGCAGTTAATTCTGATTTACAGGGACACACATGCTCACTGTTGGGAAGGGTCCTGAGCTGCTCCCACTCCATGAATGTTGGTCTGTCCACTCTACAGACTGAAAGCACCCAAATGAAATTCCAAGTTAATCCTCACAGTTCCATTTCTGTCTGTGCTCCCCCACCTCCTCCTCCTGTGCTCCATTCACTAGAAGTTAACAAAGCTCTGTCTCTGACTGTTCAAACCTGAAACATTTTGAAGCCAGGCAAAACTGGCGATAAATTCCAAAGGAACATAACCATTTTTTGCTAAAATTACAAACCTCTCAGGAAAGACAATCCTCTGGGTTTTGAATTTTTGAGTAAACTACGGTCAAGTATCAAAGAAATCTGAATTAAAGCTGAAATTCCAGTGTTAGAGAAGATTCAAGTGATTTAGGCTGAAGCCACCTTTTTGACCCAGCAATTTTCACCAATCTTGAGTCCATACAATAACCTTAAACCCAAAAAAATGAAAATCTAGCACTCTCTCACACTAGGAACAGTGATCAAGCAAACATCTGAGGACCTGCTTCCACAAAGCCCCATTAACCAGATTAGAGCAGAAAATAACAGACCCTCGCTGGGTAAATTGCTGCTGACAGTTGGAGCTTTTCCAATGAAAATGTCTTATAAGCAATAGGGACATCTCCAGTGAGGAGGATATTGGAAATCCTGCTCTGAAACAGCTGCTATTTCTCGTGTTATCTCCCCCCGGGAGCTGATGTCCTTGCACAAAACAGATTTTGCAGGAGGAAGCTGCGAGCCGGGGCTGAGCTGCTCCGAGTGCCAATAACCCCATCTCAGATGTGCCCCATTTGGCTTCCCCCAAAAGAAATCCCTGCCAGCAGGGCTTGGGCACGACCCTGCCCACGGCCTGACATCAAACTCTCTGCGATGATTGATGAGGAGACTGCAAAGGGATGAGTTCATCTCTGCAGCCCTCGCTGTTGCTTCGGCGGAATCTGGAAAGCAGCCCCAGCCTTGGGAAGCAGGCAGGATTTTGCGCTTCCTTAGGAAGGAATCCCCGGGAATGCTGGCATGTTCTGGCCTCCACCATCCTGTCACCAGCTCTGACTGAAGGAGGAAGCTTCCTGCGCATATTTTATATTTTGTCCTCTCAGTGATCGAGCTAATTTTCTCCTGATTTTTGGTTAGCGGCCTAGGGAACTGTGTGTTTAGCTTTTCTTATTGTAGAGGCACAATAGAATGGAAGTCCCAGCCCTGTTTCCCTCTCTGCCACGGCTTAAACACAATTAACTTCTCATTTGATGCATTCTTCCTGTCTGCACTCATAATGCTCCCCCAGGAAATGAGAGCCAATAAGTCCTGCCCAGGAGTAGGAGAGCAGGGTACTGACCAAATATTGTATAATGCTGTATTATAGGCCTATGGGAAAAAAAGTTAATTAAAGACCACTGATATCCTTTGGGAGAATGTTTAATATATTAGCTCTTACAGCACAGCCATACAATGCAAACAAACCCCTCCTCTTTGGAAAATGTGAATATATCACACATTTGGGAAAAAAAAAACCAGTGAAATCCAGCAGTGTTTTTATTGGTCATTGGCCACAAATATATCTAATAAGATACACAGAGAACACACTTAAAGAATATTAACTTCAGCAAACATGATCTATACATCACCTTCCTGAATGGGGAAGCACCTCTGTATAATTCAGGTACTGCCATCATTATTTTCAACAGAAATAACAACTAATAAACATTTCCATGTAGTTCCTCAGGCTCGGTGAGCACAAAACAAGAGTCAAAGATAAACCAAGGCTTCCAAATGCTCCCAGAACAGGAGCCTTGTAAGTCTGAACAATAACTAAGCTCAGAGGGTCTCTCTCCCTGCCTAAATCTCCCCACAGGATGTACAAAATGGATATACCGCAAGGTATTAATTTGGAAAGTCAAAAACCAAATGCTCCAGTAGTCCCACATTTTCCACAGCAGAGAAGGGGAGCTTTATTGAGCAGATTTCTCATTAACACACGTTTCCAGGGGAGCAAACCCAGTCCCCAAGGCCACATTCAGCAAACCTCATGGCTCCGTTTTCTTTCTCTGGCATTATTAACCCCACGGGAGCAGGTGTCACATTTCAGCACCTGCAACAGGTTCCCACAATCGTTGGCGCCTGCATTTGAATGCAGAGAGGATGTTTCTTTGAAAACAAATGAGTTTTTCCTGCAACCGGCTCCAAAGAAAGCCCAATCACGATCTCAGCTTCCCCTGGCTTTGCTGAGGCACAGGGACAATGTGCCCAAATTCCTTGGATGTCCCTCCAGCATCAGCAGAAAGAGAAATATTCAGAATTGCTCTGAACTGAGGGAAGAGCAAAGCACAAGAGGAAGTCCCTAAGCTTGCAGACTTTGACAGCCTGAGAAAAATGACTTTAGCAAGCCACCAAGGAGGGATAACGTGATTTCTAGTGGGATGGAGTCCCTGCTCCCTGCACAGTCCCAGAGCACCCGAGGTGGCTGCTCCAGGGAGCAGGGACATATCGACACACAGGTGCCAGCCTGAGAGAAAGGACAGCCCAAAGCTGGCATTTCCCTGTCAGGCTGGGATCTAGAGCCTCAGGCATCTGCTGCAGCGCTCAGGGTTTGCATTTCACCTTACACTTCCAAATTCAAGGCAGAAACATTGATCTGGAAGCTGAGCTCCGAAGCTGTGAGTGCAGTGCAAGTGAAGAGCAAGCACAGATGGGAAATGGCTGCAGACACACAGTTGAACCACAGGCCTTTTTTAAAATTTATGCTACTGTTTTAAGTTTGTATGTGACATGCAGCTTGCTCTTGTTCTTATTTGAATAGGACACTGGCCCTGGGTCTTGTCATAAAAATGGAATTATGCAAACAGTTTTCCCCCACTCCACTCACACCCAGCCTGGTTTTCACCAATGGATCTCAGAACACTTCATTCTAGAGGGGGAGGAAGGATGGCCTGGCCCATCAGGTACTGCCAAAGCTGTCACCTGCCTCAGTCACGTCAGAACTGTGTCCTCCAGGTACCACTGCCAGCTCCAACAGAGACATCAGCCTCCTGCATGGGATACTCAGGGCATTGCCAGCAGCAATAGCTGGATCAGCTCAAAGAAATGTCCTCCTTGGTACTTCTTTTGAGACTTCGTTTGAAAAGAAAAATCTAAATCTCTAAAATCACACATATGTTCTTTTTCTGGTTCTTAAAACACATCTGCAACTAGGCCACCCACAAACTGAAATAAGAGTCATTTGTCTAGCAGGGTTTCCTGGTGGAATACACAACAAGAAAGACACAGCCTCTGTGCTAAAAATAAGTTTGTATATTCACCATGCTTCTAGTTTTGACTTTAAGCTTTAACTACAAGCTCCTCTCTGAACAGAGTTATTGTGTCTATGACTTATCAGACAACATATTGCTATTTACTTTTGTAATTACAAACACCTTTTTCCACCACTCAAACAATTGTTTTCACAAAAATAACCTCACATGAAAGGAGTAATAAGCACAAAATTATGTTTCATTAAGACCATTAACGATTTTTTATTAGCACTTCCATCAGATTTAAGTGGCATCTTTAGTCTGTGCATGTGCATATGTATAATCTGTGTCAGATTTGTCAGCTTTTGATGGATGTTTTCACTCTCACTGCTATTATTACTCTTATATAGTAATAGCGGCAACAGGGACCTAGTTTATTAAACCTTATGTTGCATCTGCCACAATGCCCTGGGGCTGGAGTGCAGTCATCTATTCCAAGCACTATTCCTTGCAATTACACTTGATTGTTAACTGTATATGTTCAGGGCCACTTACATTTGAGTGCTGCAGTCCCGAGGTTTTCTTCTGATGGACCATGCTCGAGCTCCCAGACGGTTAATGGGATTATCCAGATCATTAGGACTGAAACACAAAGTGAAAATACATTAGTATGGCTAATAGTGGATTAAAATATCAGAGATAACAGACAACAGCACAGCTTTGAAATCTCTTGGTCATGTGTTTTTGAGGCAGCAGATTAAGAAATGGAACTGGCCCTGAGGATGTGATGTGCCAGCAGCCTCAGTGTGGCTGTGGCAGTGGCAGGGCCACTCAGGGCACACTCTACACCCTCCTTCCCAGAGCCAGCAGCACCCTGCTCCTCCTCCATCCATTCTACAGACTGCCAAGCACCACAGAAGAGCCTCCCGAGGGAAAACCTGAGGTTTTCAGGAACAGCACAGTCACGTTTGTGGAAACACACACACAGATGGGCTCAGGCTGGGAAGGAGGGAAAAGATCAGGGAACAATTCACCTCAGGTGGCAAAGCTCCCAGAGCTGCCAGGGAAGGAGGAATGCAGCGATCCCTTGGCTGCTGCATCCCTGTTTGAGCAGAGACACCAGAAAGCCTCCCTCCTCCAGGACAGAGTGACCGGGGACATCCTTGGGATTCAGGGAGCACAAAACTGTGCCAAGCACAGCACAGGGCACAGCGTGAGCCCTGCACACCGAGGGGCTCTGTGAGAAATCAGAGAGGCCAAGAGCACCCAGTGCTCCAGAGAGCAGGGAATTCAAACTCAGAGCAAAGGGAAAGGAACACAAGCCATCCAGGTCTTGGAATGGAAGGCAGGAGCTGCGCTGCAGCAGCAAACACAGCGAGCTCACACATCCAGACCCAGCAGCTCAGCCTGAAGGAGCGAGGCTGAGAGAGAGTTTTGTGTGAGCACCATTCCCCTGCAGGCCTGGGAGCAAATCCCATTCATCTGCAGCAAAGTTCCTGCGAGCTGAGCAGCAAGACCAGCAGAGAGTGAAACTAAATGTCAATATTTGCTTTTCCCTTGTCAGAAAGCCCTTCAGCACGAGGCAGGTAAGCCCAGAGCTCAGGTACAGCAAAGAAACAGGATCGGGAGAGATGTGAAAACATCACTATCACATTATTGTGTCAAGTTCTGCTTAAGGGTTGATTGATGCACTTTTAACATCAAACAACATTAATCTTGGAAGCTTTGAGATCAAGCCATCATTCATCAGTTAAAAAATTCCAAATCAACCACTGAGAGATTAATTAATACAGCAGTTGTCGAGATGTCTTTGTGTAATTACTGTTCTGCAACAATTTGGAAGTTTACATTATTTGCTCAAAGACAATTTCTAAGCCTGGTACTAGTAATAAATCAAGCTCTCTTTTTAACAAATTGTTAAACTTGAATATAGACACTTGCATGGATGTACTTATCGGCATTTTAACTGAATCTACTTGCCATAATAAACACAAATTTTTGTACATTGAACACAAAGTTTGAGCTATTTCATATTCAGAAAAATAAGAAGTGTACTTTGTAGCAGCATCAGAAGGATCACAGTGGCCTTCTAAAATGGAATAATTAAATAATTAAAGTCATACCAGCAGACAAGCAAAATGCTCAAAAAAATACCAAAAGACTGGAGGCATAAATCACGATTACAACCCATATAATCTCTGACCTACGCACAAGCTCCAAGGTTCAAAGGTGGCATTGCATTATGTATTTATTGCCTGCCCAAGCCATTATTCACCAGCCTTCATTTTAAGGGGTAGGTATGATGGGAGTCCCGTACAGGGAAGAATACATCATAAAACCTTCCCTATAAAGGATGGCACAGCTAATTTATCTTGCACTTCCTCCTCCTCAATTCATGGCATGGCAGCTCCCTACAAAATGAAGATTCATGGCAGTGGAGGGATTTTGACTGCCCCGTGATGGTTTTGCCAAAAAATTGGATCCTAGCCACGCTTTTGCCAATACTCAGGTCTTTGCAGTAATGAAAGGAAACTATACGCCAGATATCTTAACGTAAATGTTCTAAAGAAACTAAAAAATATTGCAGCTTATGTGAGAATGGGCATTCAGATTGCTCTGTATTCAGCGCCAACAGAGGAAGCAATTTCTGTAAAACCCAGTTTTGCTGCCTGGTTTCTGGCACTGTTATCTAAACAAGCCCTCGGGCGGTTATTTGTAGTATTTACATTTTTTACCAACTTATCACGAGAAAATCCAATTGTTCCTAATGACAGTCACACTGTGTCTCTCCCATTCTCATATCCAGGAAAGTGTTTATTATCCATTTGTAGTAATTAAGGCACTGATGTTCTATGGATCCATAAAGCCAACATCATTAAGCAAACAAAGGCGCTTTTTTCCATCCCAATTTATTGCTGCAAAAATATTTGAAAATAAAAGCTCAGTTACAACACAGTGTAGTCTGAAGAATAAATCGCTATTGGCTAATCTCAAGCATTCTTAGAATTGGAAAAAAAAAATTAAGCAAGTCTGTAAAATAATTATTTTTCCAGCATTTTCTAAAGAATAAAGAGAGAAGTAAAACAATTAGCTAGCCAAAAGCAGAGAGGTGGTGTTTAACAATTATTGCCTTTCCATATTTGATCTTTTCTTGTAAAATGGTTAGCAAGTCAGAAAACCAGGACAGGAATTGAGTACCTGCACTAAAAGAGCTTTATAAAATCTCCCACAGCCAGGCAGACCCAGTGACAGCCAGCACAGACATGTCTGACCCAAGCCAGGACCTTAAACCCCCAAAAGCAGGACATGCTCTGGCAACAACACATCTTTCAGCCCTTCAGAGGACTACCAGGGTTCACCTCAGAGAGGCCAGGTGAAATCCCAAACTCTGTGAAGTCCACAAGAGCACTCGCATTAAACTCTGGATTTACTCTCCACCTCCATTCTCTGTAGCAGCACTGCACAAACCTCAGCACTTCACACAAACATGAATTTCATTTCAGTGCTTCTCACTCCAGCATGAGCCCCAGCCCACCAGCATTCTCCAGAAGAAACAGCTCCTCATTTCTGGAAATGCTATCTTGCTCTACATCACATCTTGTTCTATTTCCTCTCTTGGCAGTGCTGCACTTATCCGCTGCAGCACATGTTAAATTACGACTGGAACACTTCACAAATATTTTCTTCCCCGAGCCACACAGTGAAACAAATTCTGTTCCTCTGCAAACCCCTCCTGTAAGTGCGCATACACTTCCAAACACAACAGCCGCAGTCATTTTTTTTTTTCCTTGCAGAGCTGGAGAAAGTGGGAGTTCACATCTTCTCATGGCATAAAGTTTAAATGAAGTGTTTGAAAAAAGGTGTCTTGCTGGAGCTGCACAGAGTTTCTATAAAGGTGATCAAATCGTGGCAAGTTTGGGTTTCAGTGTAAGATGTAAAACTTGGACTGCATTTTCTCAAGTCTGCAAATCTTCTTGGCAGATTTGAGCTTTAGCTCAAACAGATCTGGCCTGATTTATATTTTGTTTGAAATGATGCCCAAAACTATGATTAAGTAAGGTTTCCACCAAGCCCCTCAATTCAGCTCGATGGAGTGGTCTCATTTTTCCTGGAAGATGAGAATTCTCTCTCCAAAAGGAGGCAGATGTGCAGAAAGCTTCTCCACAGAGTGTCAAGATGGCCAAAAAAAGAGGCCCCAAAGACAACGATGTATAACACAGCATTCTGCACAACAGCTTCACATTGCTCGTGATTAATATCCCCACACTTCAGCTCACGCCTCGTCCACCAGATTTGGGCAAAGTGCAGTGGAACAAAGAGGTCTGGTCCTGGGGAAAGCATTTTCACAGCCACGTTCCTGTTTAGTTCCCCTTTGATAACTGAGGGGGCAAGGTACAGAAAAACAGATGCTTTTTTGGAATGTGGCGGTGGAGGGAGCACCCACCTGAGCCAAGAAGGAACTGCTGGGCAGGGCTTTAGCCTTCTACAGAGCTGGGCTTGGACCTCAAACATCTCCCAAATCCTCAGTCAGTGCCACAGCGCATCCATATTTCCATCTGAGGAGTGCAAATTCCTGGGACCCTCCAGATTGAGAGGTGGTGCAGGAACCAAAATCTCCTGCGCAGGTTTTACCTTGGCAGCTTTTTAATAACTCTGTGATGCCCACCTGCAGCCTAATGAATGCAGATAGCACAGGGCACCCCGAGACAAATAAAAACAACAGTCTGCTTTCATGTTAGATTTTAGCATGTAAGTTACAGGGAATCACATGTAAGAGCCTTCCATGTATCCCAAAAGACTTAAAGAGCAACCAGTAAACTTCAGGGGGGATGGTGTACAAAACTTAGCTTTTTAGAACCCACTCTGATGATAATAAAAAAACTTCTTTAATGTAACTGGGACTATATGTCTAGGACTAACTATTTCTTCATTGCACTGCTTCATAATGTGCTGCTGAAAGTCATAGTTCACATTGAATTTTTTTAAAAATCAGATCTGTTTAGCACTTTAATGTCATAATGCACATTACACAGCAGAAGCTGAATTGTTAATTATCAATTTATATGAAATTTTACTTCTATGGAAAAGATCATTTGCATATATATTAAATACAGTTTGCATTTAAAACTGTGGGGAAAGTTATGTATTAATGTTCTGTAACAAAGTTGAGTTTTATATTACCAATACATAGGAGGGAAAAGAACTAAAACTGAGCTTCTGCAACACCTAAAGTAACAGGTTTTTCAATCCTGACCCAAAATACGATTACAAAACTGTTACTGTATTTCACCTTTACATTTTAAAGCACTGTGGTGCATTAAAGAGTGTTAAGAGTAGAGTCACTTCCACAAAAAGTTTGTATTCCTCTCACCACAATACAACGGCTCAGTGTGAAGGGGGGTAACACACTGGGAACTAAGCATCCAATTCTGTGTTTTTATGGATGGGAAGGTGACTCAGGACTAAGAGCACCTCTAACTGCATCTCAGCTTCAATACTAGGAAGAGCTGCAATTCCAGACAAGAATTTCTGCAGTGCTTAGCATCACAAAATTTGGTCCCTCAAAACCTCATCATCTCCACAGACATGCAAAGCTCTCAGTGCCAAACTGAATTCATGTCGGAATCAATATGTTACCAAAGATGTGGAGACACTGTCAGTATAGAAATGAGTGTTTATTCTTAATTTCTGTGTGCTTCCTAAAGAACAGTCCAAGGTTCATGTAGAGAAGAGTTAATACAGCTCTAATACCCCACTGGAGGTGCATCTTGTCTAGCTTCCAGCAAGTCTTTGGGGAAAAAGCAGTGTTTTTTCTACCTGCTCCATTCCTCAGTGGGAACATTCCTCTCTGGCAAAGCTTTAGAAGTTCACATTGACTTTCAGCATCCTTGGCATCACAGCCAGTTTCCTTTTCCCCCCTGGGCTGGGGCTAACTGATGCTCACAGGAAGGGAGATGGGAGCTCACATCCCTTCTCCCTTTACGAACAGGCAGGTGAGTTCTGGTAATTTTTTTAAACTAACCTTCACCTCAGTATATTCATCCTGATCAAGTCATATCTTGACGAACAGGAAAAGGAACACTCTTATTCTCAAACCACAGTTGAAAATCACACCTGCTTAGCCTCCAGTTCTCAGCGTGGCATTGCCAGCAACAGCACGTAGGAGCATAACCACTCCAATTATTTGCTATAAAGGTGCCACACTATAGTTCCCAGGAGGATTGGAATTGCTGAATGCTGCAGTCTCCACAAGGAAGGAAATGCTACTGTGGTGCTTATGTGAAAATTCACTAAGTTCCTGCCCTCGAGGGAATTGCTTCTTCCTGTGATAATGTTAAACATAAAACACATTGAATTTTAGGACTGGTGAAAATGAAATTGGCGTGAATAAATTATTATTTATATGAAAATGCACAGTCAGGACAACGACTACATATGTAAGGCCATAAAATTTAAGTGCCTCACTTTGTTGCTTTAGCATACTGGGGAAAGCTATTGTCCATCTGTGGCCACACATTTATCCTCATTGTCTCCGAGGCTCACTGCCTGAGCAGTGCATTCCATTATTTAATGGAAAGTGATGTAAAACTACTTCAGGAGTAAGCTGGGAGTTGTTGGATGAGCAGTGAGAAGACCCACTCAGCTCGTGGGGTACAGTTTGTTCCCCCCTTGCATCTGAAGACATTTCCCAGTCCATCACTTGCATTATAACCAAGAATTTAAAACAAAGGGAACATGCTCCACCAAAGAATGGCTTGAGCTTCACTTTCAGAGTCATTGCTCCTCCTCTTCCTCACAATCTGTGCTTCAGATGAAAATTCTTGAGAGGTAGAGGTCATGCCAGAGATGATAGATGTACAAGGCAATGCTTTTCTAAACATGCTACAGCCAGTTTGTTGCCTCAACATGACACAAAGGCTTCATGTTATTTTAAATAAAGGTTTCTTGTTATTTTCTAGGAAAACAGCAACAATCTAAAAGCCAGAACTGGAAAAAAAGCTAGTGTGGCTTAACTCCCAGTCTACAACTGAAATCCACTATAAACCTTCCTTCAAACTGAGAGTGACTACTAGAAAAACACCCTTCCCTCAGAAGTTTCTGGAAGGCTTAAGATCACCCTGACAGTTGTACAGAGAGAGGTAAAACACTTCTGACAAATTTCTTTGCTGGGACTTGATTGAGCAAAGGCTCTCAGCAGATGCCCCCGAGCATTGCTAGAGCAGAGCCCAGAAGTGACACCCCTGTGACAGATCCCCTGTAAGTGCCTGGAGCCAGCCCCATGTGGGGGCAAAGAGGACACATGGCCAGAGGTGTCCCTGTGGGGCTGGGGGACCCTGGCCCTGCTCAGGGCACTCAGCAGCAGCTGCACTTGGCTCAAACCAACACCACACTGTGAGCCAAAGTGCTCTGCTGAACGAGGGCCATGGAGCTGCGGCTTCGAAATCCCCAAACTGCCCTGGAATCAGAGAGCTTTCCCTCCTCCCTCCACGCAGACCCCACCTGCTGCTTCAAAATCCCAAAGTGCCCTGGAATCAGAGAGCTTTCTCTGCTCCCTCGATGGCACTTCGGTGCCACCAGCCCCGAGGTGCTGCCCCAGTGCATGCTGACAGAGCTGGGCATTTCCATGAGCTCAAAGAGGAACTTCAGAGAGCTGAGCAGAGCTCTCCTTCCACCTTTACTGAGCTCCTTCTGCTTCCCAAGGAACTGCAATAACTGCGTTATCTCCTGCAAGGACATGCTCAAAGAGTTCATCGGGGGGAACAGGCTCACAAGAACTTGTGGTGGGCCACAGTGCTCAGAATAATCAGCCCCAGTACCTGAATTTTTCACTTAAAAAAATCGCCTACCAAGACAAGCACTGCCTGTGAGCTCAGGGCTGCTCAAGAACGCAGAAAAATTCAAACTTTCACCATCTCTCGTTTTAGTCTAGATAGACTCAGTGTTTTAGATCACAGAATTTCTCAGTCTTCTTAGAGAGAGAAAAATAAGGCAGTGGAAAATGTGCTTTACACTCCTCAAAGCAAGACTTAAAAAACCTCTGTCTATTGATCAAGTAGTCAACTATCAAATAACACATTTTACAGTTAGGGGGATGATATATAAAGAAATATAATGACACTCTAGGAGGAAATAATACAGTGACCTATTGCTTAACACTGGCAAGTCAACACCTGTACCACTTTTTTAAACCCTGGATCAGTGAGCTCCTGACCACCCTTATGGAGGGGCTGAAGTTTGGATCTCATTCCCAACCACCATCCCATAACACCTGTTCAGACACAGCCCTCTCTTCACGCTATCACTTTAATTGAATGCCAAAAAATAATAGTTCGCTGAATGCAAGATTTACTATCAGACATAAAAATAAAATGACAATAAAGTCATGCACATAAATTAAGCAGGAAGCCCTGTGGTCTGGTCTGCACCAATGCTGTATTTTCTCTCAGTCTCTGTCTCATTCCTCACCTTCTCTGAAGTACATTGGGTTACCATTATTGGTAAATATTTATATTCAGTTCTGCAGTGTCAAGATACGGACAGCAAAGTCTTCCAAAAAACATCCCCATCTTCCTGAGACAAGACAAATATTTATCAGGTAGGTCTTTTTGAAGGTTTATGCCTTTTCGGGAATGAGTTTTAGGATTATCTTTATTCTTGTCTCAGCAACTTTTAGCTAAGGGAACTAGAACAAATTAGGACTCTGGAGCCACATACACACTAGCTAAAATCAATAGCTTTAATTTTCACATTTAAACCTACAATTTTCATCTGACAGGCTCAGCAGGTTTTAATGCACTCAACAATTTACTTTTACTGTTTTAATTGTTTTTAGTCAATCACTTTTATTGCTTCTCCGCATCTGACTAAACAAATTAATAGAGCTATGTTCATAAATGATTACTTTGTGAAATGGCTTGATAGATACATTTGCCAGGTTCACCTTCAATTACTGACAATGTTAGTAATATTTATACCAACACATACATTTATCCAGGTTTTATAATTACGTGAGCAACAAGAGCAGCAGCAGAAGGAAAAAAGTGTATTTCCTGAGCACCAGAGTATCAAATTTCATCTTTCTAAGTCCTTCCCCCAGGCCAAATGGAAACCACCGAGCCCTGCCTGCACAGTTGGCTGAAAAAGCCCTTTTTGGATCACAAAGAATCTTGTCCTGCAACAGACAGGATCTTTTGGTTGAGGAAAACACAAAGAATACGCAATGCCCTGGTCAGGATGGAACTGTCACATGGCATGAGAGACCTGGAAAAAAATCCCTTGTTTAGCCCTTGGGGCAGTGAGACTCCAGGTCAGGGTGAGCCAGCACAGGAATATTATCTCAAACACAAAACTCAGCAGAGGTGTGCACAGCCCAGCCTGGAATATTTACTAATTCACTAACCAAAACCAAGATACATTGCCCCAGTATCAAGAAATTCTGTAAGGGTCCACATTCAAGATCTGCACTTAGAACAGCAAAAATAACTTATCTAAACGAAAGAAAAAATTCCCCGCTCTGGGCTACAAGAACCTCCACCCAGGATGCTCAAAATCCTGGACTCTGGATCTTCCTTATAAATTCCAATTTTATTATTTTATTTAATGCAGAAAAAACACCATAAAACCAGAAACTAAAGTCCAAGGGCCCAGCAGACTCAGCTTAATTCAATATTTGGCTCTCCAGACATACCTAGGCACACTCCCCTAGCAGATAACTAGCGCTTCACCTGCGGCTAACAAACCAATTTTTCTACACTCATTTTATCACCACTCTTGCAGTATCCTGTGGATTTTGGGAGAGCCTGTCCATCCCTCCCAACATTTCTGCAGCATTTTTCCCTGTGAGTGAGTAAATACCCCATCAAAGCTCTCCTTCCACCTTTACAGAGCTCATTTTGTCTCCCAAGCAGCCACCAGAGAACCAAACCAGCTCCTGCTTTTGTGCAAAAGCCGAAAACGACCCCACATTGGTCAGAACTGCTGACATCAAACTCATTTTTCAATTGATATTCCCACATAACATCACTCATATTTGATTTAAGCCTCCGCTGAACACGCGCCCTCAGAAGCCGCCTGGGTCTTAAGCTGTAGGAAACTGATAAACTGCAGAGTGTGGCAGAAGGGCTTTTCACTGTTCTTTTAGAAACCTGCACAATATCTCATTTGGAAGAGCCCTGATCTCTGGCTGAGGCTGCTAGGTGCTTCATGAATATAAACTGAATATATGAATTGTATTGCTCCTTAAGCTACCAAGCCTACGCTCCACTGTAACAAGAAAAATCATGAAAATGATTTTATATATATATTTTTTTGTCTTAAAAAAATATAAATATATAATATTTACATACACATAATTTTTTTTTCATATATATAATCTGCAAAGAACAAACCTGCTTATTTCCTGAAGTCTATGGAAAGTTATAATTGGGATTTGTTTTAGTGTTTCCATGTTTCCTGAATCAGTTCCCTGGTCTGGATACACATCATTTTTATTTTAGGTTGCCTGGTATTAAACAGACACTTGATCTCCCAGCTGTTTTGACAAGCCCAGCCCTTGCTCCCCTCCCTGCAGTGAGGGAACACAGCTGCTCCATAATCCTGTCTTTTTATCATCAGGCAGGACAGCACTCTCCAAAACGCCAAACTGAGCACAGCCACCTTGCTGGGGTGACATATCCCAGAGCACCTCCATTGTTCAGGACCCTTCAATAAAGAGCTAAGGCTAAAAAAAGGCTAAATCAACAAATCTTCCATCTCAGACTTCCCAAGCTGCTGCTGCTCAGGACAGAGAGCAGCAGGAGGAACAGATGAAGCCAGAGGTGGAACAGCCTCTCCACCCACAGCCAAATATTTCCATTTTCATCAAAGCCAGCCCTCTCCCACTTGTATTTTACAGAGGGAGAAGCGATTTGCAGAGCCACAGCCACAACAAAGCCTGGGCACATCTGTATTCCCATGGAACACAGGATCTCAGCCCTGTGCCCTCTGCGGCAGCTCAGCTCAGCAGTCTCAGCTCATTTCTCAGCTTGCCTTGAAATGGTAACGAGCTCCAAAAACCACTTGTGTTGGAGCAGCCCAGCCCTGTGGGATGGGGCCACAGAGCCCTCTGCAGAAGGGCTGAAATGGTGCCCAAGGGTGACCCTGAGCTGCTTTGTACAGCACACATGTAGGGCTGGGCTGTGCTGACTAAAAAGGCTTCACACACCCCAGCTCCAGCAAACTGCACATTTCTATCCGCTGGTGACATCATCCCCTAAACGCTGGGAAAGAATCGCTTGTGAAGTGTGATTTGCAAGGCCAGACTCCAACCACAGGCAGGGTGCCCTTATGGCACCGCTGGGCTGCAGCAGACACCCTGGTCAGATCTGCTGGAAGCTTCCAGGGACCACGATTTGCTCTTTCCCTCCATGTACACTTCTGTGCAGAGCCTGCTGCTCTCTGAGAGCTTTGGGGCAAAGTCCTTCACAAACAAGGTCTGTTGAGGCTCACCTGTCCTGCACAACACCTGAAGATCCTAATGAAGCTCAGGCCTCATTGCATTAACCACAGTGTGCAACAAAAGCCTGTGGGTCCCAGGCAATACAGCTAAACACATAGAACAAGCAGGAAATGGGCAAATAAAAGTAAGTTAGTTGACCCAGGTCACATAGATATTCTGCATCAGAACCAAGAAGGATACTCGATTCAGTGTCTTACGCTTGAGACCATCCTTTCTTGCTCTTAAAATTAGGGAAAAGCACAAGGCATCAGCCTGCAGCACTATTATCAAGACTAATTGTTTTTTCAGGAGGAGGAGCTACCCTAAGGAACAACCTGGCCCTTGAGGGCATGCTGGAGACAGAAATCAACACCCAAACTTCATGAAGTGTATGAGAAGTTCACTACCTGGCAAGACCTTTCCTTCCATCTCATCTGCCTCAATGAAAAAGGATTTGGTATCATGTGCCATGGCCACTCCTCACACATTCACTGTGCTTCTCACAGATGCTACAGGGCCTATTCCCAGCACATCCATAAATATTTTGGGAATGCACTCTTTTCTGCCCTTCACTGAACTCATACACATCACACAGTTCACTTTCCAGCTGCCGAAAGAGATGAAAGAATCACGGCCAGGCTATAAATCATATCAGCCCACTGCAATTAAACACGTTGAAACTCTAAATCCAAAAAAACCCAGACTTTGTGATGATACAATTGCCAACGACATCTCCCAAACACTCTTGCTGCCCTTCAAACGTGCTTCCCATTTACAAGCTCACAGAAGCAACTTTACTGCCAATTCCTCCATTGATGGCACATTTTATTGACAAAATACAGCTGAGCCACCTAAAGCAATTTCAGCTACAGAATAACCTTTCACATGAGAAGTTAACCAGCTCCTCCATCCATTTGCAGTGGATTTAGATTAGCAAACACCACCCAGACACATTCAGATCCTTTGAACAGCCAGCTGATGGCTAAGGACAGGCTAATGTTAAACAGCATTTCATGCTTTGAGCTCTGGGAAGCAAAGCCTGCTGTACTCACAAGTAAAAGGTCTGGATTCCACCTCTAACACAGATTTTCTTCTACCTTTTCTCACTCATTTCCACTTTCTCCTTTCCTTTGTTTTACCTCTCTCCTGTATTATAAATTTTTGTTACGCTTCTACAGTATTATCTTAGTTTAAACAATGCTGGGGGGAGGGAGGGGACGGGAGGGGACGGGAGGGGACGGGACGGGAGGGGAC
>VZRL01001506.1:870411-896411 GCA_013397895.1 Origma solitaria
TAATATTAAGAGCAGAATTAAGTGTTGACTGACCTTGTACTCTGAAAAATAAACTCCATTTCACTTTCTCTAATGACATTCTGGTCCCTTGCACACTTCCAGGGATCCGGAGGCACCCACAGCTTCTCTGGGCAACCTCAGGGCCTCAGCCCCATCAGTGAGGCTTTCTTCCCCATATCCGATCTAAACCCACTCTCAGTTTGAAGCCATGTGCTCTGGGGTGTGTAATTCGGGAATTTAAAGCAGATTTCGTCAAACGTAGGGTACACATTTAGGATTAAGATCCTTGCTGTGAGGTTGAAGCATTATTTCAATTTTTATTAGCCATTAAAATCAGCTGCAGATACAGAAATGGATGCACACCTCAAAGCCCTTCTGCAGGGGGTGCAGGAGTGGCACGAATGCTGCTCAAACAAACATCTGAAAGGTCACAGGTGCTTAAAGAACAAGTTTATTGACAATATCGTCACAAATAAACAATCTAAAGAAAATTTCAGAAATCTCTAAACTTAGAAATTTTAAAATTTTCTCATTGGCAAAATATTAAAAAAAAAAAAAAAAGAAGAAGTGTAAGATGTCACTATATTCTCAAACTTTCCTAATTTCAACATTTTGGTTCAGTCCTTTAATTTGATAATACACATCCAACCCTTCAGCACAATGAAAATGAGTCAAAGTACAATTTGCCTTCTGCAAGGGGATCTCGATCAATAGGATTTTTTTGTTGTTGTTCTTGCAAGCGTCTCCCTGAATCCTGTCTGCTCACAACGTGATAGGTAACATCAGCAAGAAAAAACTTTATAAATAGTCCAACTGAGCCAAATTAATTCTGGTATTAATTAAAACCTAAATTTCCCCCAAACAATACAAAGCAGACCATGTAGTACAAGAAACTATCAGCATGCATTTTAGAGGTCATTTTTGTACTTCAGGTACATGAACTTAAAACCAAAGAGGGACAATTGTGATAAAAATGTACTCAGATATTTCATAACATTAATATTTATTGCTTTATATGAATACTGTATTGAAAGCCCAAGCATTCAGTTTACACACAGAAATTATACAATTATATACCGTTTCACAATGGCAGTGAGCACTCATTACAATCTACAAAAAATCTACTTTACAGAAATTTAAAAATTCTAAATATCAAAAAGGTACAGTTGAAGAAACAGGTATAAATTTGGCAGCCAGTAATTGTGACTGGGAGGTTGCAGCTTGCATGTCTTTAAATATGGGAACTGGAAAATATTGAGTTTAAAGCAGTAGTTTGTGCTTTGAGCTGGTTTGAAAAAAATGTAACACTGGCTGTCAAAGTAGCATGTTCAAAAATATTTAGTTCACTTCCAAAATGGTATACAAATCGTGGTGATTTCTCTGCACCCCTAACCCTTTCAGCTCAGGAACATGACCGTGGTCACATCTCCATCCTTCCCATCCGGTGGTGTGATCAGCGCGATGGCACCTGCAAACCTTGCAGGAACTCTGAGACTTCTCTACGATATTCACAAAGCTCCAAGAAGCACTCAAAAAAGCAAATACCTGCTCATTTCTTCCAAGGTATTATCTTATTTTCAAACATTTCTTCTACAAAAGTTTAAGCTAATGTTTTGATTACAACGTTCTCAACATAAAGCACATTTTCTCATAAATAAATGAACTCCTTTCACTCAGGCACCTCAGAAGTATACAAAAATGTCATTGGAACAGTTCTCTTGGAATGTGTTTACTCTGGTGTTTTCAACAATGTTAGTATTTCCAGGGTTTCATATGGGCCAGATTTCATTTGTTTTGTTTTTCCAGAGGCAAAGCAAAGTGCCTTGAGAGGTGAACTCAGTCTTTTCCTATAGAAAAAGTATTAGCTGTATTTATCTTTTATAGAAACAGAAAAATATACCCTTTCCCCCTTAGAACAGCGAGGGTACACGGAAGTGTGCATGCTGTGTGGAGAGGTGTGTGTGAAATGTGTGTGTGAAATGGAACACATTTGAAACACACAACAGAAGGTTTCTTGGTGTGTATTCAAATAAAAATCCGGAAGCCAGCCTGAAACCCCGTATTTCACATGTCAAATGTTGAAACTGTAACCAAAATATGAAGTAACTGCTAGAGCTGTCAGAAAAAGACAAGACAAAAAGCTTTCTTGCTTACATACAACTAGGTGTGGTGATCTCCAAAAAAGTTGTCAAAATTATAATTACCTTCCAGTTTAAAAACTTTTATTCTAAATAAAAAAAACTATACACAAACCACTGATTTGACCAAACGAAAGTTCAGCGGTAAGCAGGACCTGAAGGAGCTGGTATTCACAGTTCTTATCATGTACAACTCTTTCAAGGTTCAATCCATGGAGAAGTTTATTTTACAACCTGCTTCTTTTTGTAAAACTAAAGGTCCACTTTATTACATAAAATTATTTATACAGTGTAAAACCGGAGCCTTATGGAAAATACTGCCTCTAAGTTTATTTAAATTAGTCTTGCTCCATAGGTTCATCTGCAGCTTCTGTGGCTTCATCACTGTTTTCCATCGGGGTCTCTGAGGAATTTTCTGGAGTTTCACTAGCATAGGACCCCAGCTCTTCTGTGTCACTGCAGTCAGCTCCACTAGCGGCAGACGCACTGATTTCACTGTCAGCCGAGTGTAAATCCTTCTCTGCCCGTGACTGGTCAGACTCCTCCATCTGACTGTTCTCCTCAGAGCTCTCTTCGGCCACACTCGAGGAGTCACTGTCTTTTTCTTGATCTTTTCTGTCTGGACCAACGTTTCTGGGAGACATGAAGGATTCTAGGAGCAGAGAAAGGACAGTATTACCAAGGGATTTTTCAGCATACCTTAATCCTGCTGCTTTCCATTCCCAGCTATGCTGAGCAAAACTTCCACAACACAGCCAAGGATGGGAAAAACAGACAAATCTAAATTTTTTTAGAAAATAAAGTAGTAGCCACCTTTGTCAGGCTATCCAAACTATCCCAACATAGCATAAAATGAAGTGCAGTTATTTTATTTAATAGGTAGCTTCACTTAATTAAGCTTCACTGGATAAAGACGAAGTTTAAGAAGTAACTTTTTCTTGCTTCCCCACATCTTCCATTTGCCTTTAGAAGCAGTTTTTTTGGAAATTATGAAACCATGGCTGTTTCAAGTGTACAGCCATCACGATCTACCGGAACACTGTACAAATACATGAGCCCCAAAAAATAATGAAAACGAAACTTTGAAGATTATGTAAAAATAAGATTAGTCTCTATTAGTCCCAGTTATTTACTTTTTTTTTAACTTAGGTACAGAGCCTGCCTTCGAGTGACATAATTTTTACTATTCTTGCAGGATGTGCAGACATTGTTGCTCGGTCTCCTCAGTGAAAGAATATAAATTTGTATCTGTATTTAAGTTTAATTTCATTGTTAATAAAGACAATAAAACATGAGTATGACCCATCCCCGCTCTGGGGACAGGATGAGGACACCTGATGATACTATAAAGAAGGGACTCTGGAATTCTTGGTGCACCCTGACCTAATTTATGGCCTAAGAAGATTTTAAGGACCCTTCTGTAAGTTTCAAATTGAGTTGCAGGACCAAGGAAAAAATAACAGAACTGCTAATTATGCAAAATTGCAATACGAACAAGCAGCTCATCCTTAGGCACAACTAGAGACATTCAGCAATCCAAACAGCACTGGTCTCCAGCTCAGAAAATCCCAATTCCTTGGAAAATGCACAAAGACAGTGAAATCTGAAATACCTTCCTCCTCTTCCTCTGTACAGTGCTGTCTGGCACAAGTAGCATCTTTTTCTTTATCCTGAGATGTAGAGGATGCTTCTGTCTCTTCCCCCATGCCTGAAGAGACTTCACTAGAGGCAGTTTGGTTTGGTGCATCTCTGGCTTCCCCTTCCTTGTCAAATTTAAGTCTTTTTACCTCATGTCCTTCTGCTTCTGCAGGATCATCCTCAGAGTGCTTATTTTTCACTGGGCTGCTCTGAGCACCTTCTGATTCAGACGCTGGTGATTCACTATAACCAACAAAAGCACATGTAGCTTTTATTGAAGAAAAGCATTCTGTATATTGTCACACTTTTAAAAAAAGAGCAAAAGCCATGAATTTAAACACTCTGTAAGTGATAACAATAGAATTTGCCTCACTTATTACGTAACAAAACCTCAAACCCATCATGGCCAGTCTTTTTTAAACTATTTTTTCAACATAAATAAAAAACCTGAGGTAAAAAAAATCAAAACATATTCCTCCTGACAAACCTGTGTTTCTTCTCCTCTGTTTGCTGCAAGCTGGGCTCTTTATGCTCTGTGCTGTCTGGCAAACCGTTGGTTGTCATGGGAGTTGACAACGAAACCTTCGTCCGACTCACAGGTCTGGGGGTCCCAGGGCCATTTACATTCGATCTTTAAAAAATAATAATGAAAAGTTAACCCAGCCTCTCAGTAATTCGTTCCTATTTGGCAGAAAAAAAGCTATTCCCTTGCTTTAAAAGATCAACAAAACTAAACAAATAGATGAGGTGCTTTGCTGTTTTATACTGTATAAAACACTCCTCACCTACAATGCTCAAATTTTGACAAAGATTTAAATAACAAGAGAAAATTCAACAAAGAGGTTACAGAGATCAAAATATGGAGAATGTGGTGTACATGTTCATGCCTCCTCTACACCCACTCTCCCAGTGCTCCATGTCACACCTCATTTTTAAGGCTGCCTATTTGGGATCACAACAGGTAAAAAGGGATCTGGACCAGCTATTCCCAGCACTCCACTGCTTTTATCCAGTAAAAGTTAAACCCTGGGACTAAACTCACCTGTCAGAGTACCCTGGTGAATTTCCTGGGAACATAACACCATTCATCCGATTTAAACTACTGGAATTGTTTTTCCTAGCAAATAAAAAACAACAAAATGTTATGAAGAAAGGAACTTTTAAGCTTGTTTGCACAGAATTTCCCAATCTCTAACGAACACAGCCCCCATGGTCAGTCCCCAAGGCATTTTTACTTATTTCCAAATTACTGCACTTACAGACACCATCCCCATCGCTGATTTAACTATTGATAACAAAATCTGAACTCTGCATGTAAGGCTTTTAGATAAAACTACTGACAGCAAGAGAAACACATTAGACACACTCACACATTGTTACTAATACAAGCTTGAATCTTCACGGAAAATAAGATTATACTCACTCTGAAGATGGATATACACAGCTGACAACCATGACATTCTGTAATATACAAATAACAAACATATCAAGAGTTCAGAAACAGAAGCTTCAGCTCTGGACAACATCCCAAAACTTGAAGAGTTACAGGATTTTGGTCAGATCTGTTAAAGCACCGCTGCTCCCACTTACAAGGTCAGGCCACAATTACACTAAAATTCAGGATTTAATTAAGTGTGTTACTGTCTTAATGAGATCAGCACATTAAGCCTCATGCCCAAGTGTCTGTAATTTCTAACTGGGGGATCTCTGGAAAACAAAGTATTCAGAAATGTTAAAAAATGTGGAAGGAAATGTCTGATCAAAAGATTCAGAGTATTTTAGCTCAATATTTTTAACTAGGACTCCGTATAAAAACTGCCAATACGCCCTCCACAAACTACAGGTGAAGTACTGCACAGTGATTAGGAAACACAGGAGTTGCAGCCCAGAGATTAATTTTTATGTCTGAGGTTATTTTAAAACTGCTTTTTGCTGCTGAAAGGTATGAAACAAACTCAGACACTTCAGAGCAGCCATTACTCTGGCTCTGAGCCCCAAGGAAACCAGCAGACCTCTGGGAGCAGTTTGAAAGTTATTAAGTGGTGGCTGTGACTGAGGAGTTGTGTTTTCTCTCAGAGAAAATACATACCTTTTCCACACCTCTTAGAAATTTGTCTGTTCCTGTGTAATTCCTCCTAGGATCTGTCAGCAACTCACAGAGTCGCTGGATAGTGAAGGGGATGCTGCAATGAAATAAATTTGTAACAATTTAATTTTATTTTAGTAAGTAAGACTGTTAGGAAGCAACAACATTATTGATTTCTTCCTCATAACGAGAAGGTGGAACAAAACCAGTACTGAAATTTGTTACCATGAGCAATCTTGGGTGGCACCTCAAGGCTTTATTTTTCCCTATCTCACCCAAAGCTGTTGCCCGTGTTCACCATCACAACCCAGGTAGAATCCTAAATGAATCATCCCACAACTCAAAGGATTCATTTAAACAACAAAAAGGAAATCAGATCATCAACAGTAAAGTTTCTGACTGTACTATTCCAATACAGAGAACAGAAATTGTAAGGGATTTAAAACAAATTTGAGTCATACACACTAGAACTAAAAATGTCTCAACTTGTAGTTTATTTCAGGTTTTACAAAACACAGTTACAGAAAAAGCAGTAAATGTTGGAATTAGTAGAACCATCATACTTCAGCTGTTACAAATATTCTATTTTGCCACAACTGGATAAGGTACTCATCTATCAAGGAACAGATCAGGAAAAGTAACTAATAATTACTGATGTATAAACCCATAGAAAGCACATAAACACATTCTTGGTTTTGACAATTCTGCACTCAATTTCACCCCTGCTGAAATGAGAAACTGTCCCTTCAGACAAGCAATACTTTACAGACAATTCCATTGCCTGAGGTGTCACACACTTTCAATCCAAGTTCAGTGTCATACTTGAACAGACTTCTGACAAACATATTTCAATAAAATTATAAAATATTGTGCATCTTTACAGTTAACTATTTGAAGACATAAGCATTTTAAATGTTTATCTAAGAAGAATATTTAATACAATATTTATGAACCATTTTGTGTTTGGGAATACAACTGACACCAAATCCAGAGCACCATCAATACAGACTGACATGTATGTGTGTATATATCCCTACACTGTAATTTTTTTGGTCAAAATTCTACTTTTATTATTTTCTGAGAAAGTCAATAAAGGCTGCGTTTCTATTTTACTCTCAGCTATAACAAGTTAAAAAAAAAAAAAAAGCAAAAGCCAGGTCATTTCCCTCCAAATTCTTCACAGCAAAGTGAACTTCATGTATCGAGCAGCAGATGGCACCCGGTGTCACACAATCAGCCCTCTGCATGGAACTCCAACGTTTGTAAATGAGGCAAACCCCAAAGTTAACTTCACCTCAGGAAATTTTTTTTGTGAAACTACTTTTTTTAAATAGTGTAACAACCTGATCTTCAAAAATGTAAATTGGTGTAAATCTATAAAGGAATACCAATGTAAAGTCTTTGAGTAGTATGAGAACGGATTGTAAATGCTCAGAAATTTAATTAGTTCAGCACATGAGCTGCATGAATAGTCCTCATCTGCCCACTTAAGGTAACCACTTAAAATTCTATACCAACACACCCAAAACTGCACTTCCAGCACTACAGTCCAGAGTGAATTACAAACCAAAAATTCATTGCATGGGCAGGATTCAAGAGGGATCTGGGAAAATTACTTGTAACAGCTATACTAAACTGTAGCGGGAAAAAAAAAACCAAAAAGAAATCTGGATTATGATGGATTTCATTCATGCTGTGAAAACTTCTGTCATCAGAGATCCCCAGTAGCTTACCTTGGAACTTCCTTGTGTCACTAACAAAAGATAAAAGTATAAAAAAAGGCAAGAAGTTCCTACTCCAAAGCAATTTTAAGAGAATTGTAAAGAGAATCTGGCTCTGCAAACCTGTACAAACAGCATGTCAAGTAAGATACAGACAGGACCAAAAAGCCAGTTTGTGCTTTCTTCAAAAGGTACTTCAGCTAGAAAGACCCCAAAACAGGGGTCATTCTTAATGTGTTACTTCTTCGACTCAAATTGGAACTTAAAATTTGCTACTTTGAATGAGCTCTTTCCCTCACTCTTAAACACAAATAAGAACATCCCAATAATACAGTCACATCAAGTAGCGCTCATGTCTGCTCTGGTACCCTGAAATGACACCCACAGCTCTAAAGAAGCCTGAACATATAAATCCCACAACCCAAAACCTGCTGCTGTTAACTTTTTGGACAGATGTCCGCACAATTCAGCTTTTACAATCACATCCTCCCTGTGGGGGTTACAGGATTTACTGAATGAACCACTCTGCAATCCCAGATCCTGAAGCATCCCCAGGCACTTTTTCCTTCAAGGTAACTAATGGATGCAGTTTGCTTCCTCAAAGCCTGGGAATTTCAGCGCAAAGCATGTGGAAGTTGAGCACCCTGAAGTGTTACAGCAGTGGATGAAAATAGCGCAGGCACAGCCTAAGCTCCAGACTCGTCATCCAGAGGTTTGTTCAGTGCACTCGGGAACAACAGCAGATAACAGCAGCCCATTCATTAGCTGCCCCTGGGAGAACATTACCCATTCTGTGGCCAACGAAGCATTAACAAAAAGCTGGGGGAGGCGGGAGAGAGGCAGACTTGAGCATAAAGGATAGGTTTGTTTTTAAATTCCTGCAGTGAAGCAGTTCGGTATAAATATTGGGGAGCTGAGAACAAGCTGAATTTCACATTCTTAGAAGTCTCCTACACAAGAGCAATGGTGGGAGGAGAGGAAATCTGATTTAAGCTCCTAAATTACAAATAAATGAAGTAGCATGGAACAATGACAGTATAAACTATAAATATGGCATCAAAATACAATACTAAGGACATGTCAGTAGCACCTCTGAACCTGAAATTTCAGGGTATTAGGGAGGCAAGATTTAGAACATGCCCATTTATCAACAAGCTGAGAAAAAAGCTGAAAGTCGTTCTTAACAAGCACTGAGCACCACAACCAGGATGACTCAGCTTATGGCAAGTATGCAATCCAGTTTAGAAACAACAAAAATAAGCTAGTAAAAAGGACACACCAAATAAGACAAAAACATCAGGAGCTTTATTTGACAGGAAACAAAAACTTCCAAAATCAGAAAACCAGCAAAGGGCATAGATACACTTTAATCTAGGACACTGTCAGCAACAGATCAAACACCCCAAGTCCCTCATTAGTAAGTATCACTTCAACTACAAATTTGAATCTGGCATAATTGAACAATTCCAACCCAGGTACACCTTTGCCTCCTGGTCACACCCTGTTTCTCACAGCATGACTTCTTCAAAAGCCAGTGAACTGCCACAAACCAATCAGGAACTGAACACCAGAAGACCTCTTTCCACTTGGTATTTTAAAATATACTGAAAGAAATCTGACTTTACTGTCTATTTAACCTCTTAGATGGACACAGTAATATGATGCTTCTTTGAAACGCACTGTTTAAAAACTAACTACATACTGGAAAAACAAAGTGAATGACATCACAGGATGCCACACTTTTAATTCAATGAAAAAATAAAGTTCAGAAACTACTGCAATGTATTTCCAAGGTGCATATTTGCTTTTGTTCATCCATTTGAGTAAGCAAAATGAACAGTCCCAGACAGACAATACAAATTACTATGTTAAAAACTGGGAAAATACGTTTGTTACCCTGATTTTAGAAAATGAAGGATACATACCCATTAAATCCAGTGACAATTTTCAGGATTCTTTCTTTCATCTCTTCAAAGGGAATATATTCCACATTTGGATTGGGGGGCCCTCTTGGTTCAGGAGCTGAGGTTCTGAAATCATCCATAACTTTCTCCAGTTTGAAAATAAAATAGCCTTTAAATTGAGACCACTGAACCCTGCATAAAACACAAGCATTGATACATAGGCAAGTTAGTCCTAAACCCAAGGAACAACAGGGTAAGTTTATGTTTGCATGACAACATTCACCCTGGCATGCCAGTTCTAAGATAAACGAGGCAAGTAATGCAGTGTTATTTGCCTTCCTGAATTTAAAGCATGGTAACTATTTCAACAATTACACTGGAACAATGTAACACAAATCAACTGCCATAACAGCAGGGGAAGCCATTTCCTTAAAGAACCAATATCCACTGACAATGCATACCTAAATGTGAAATATGCACGTGTCTATACAATGTAAAGCGAGCCTACATGCTGCCGAAAGTTTTCACTGAGCTCACAAAAGGAGCAAGGGGTAAAAAAAAAAGATAAAAAAGCAACCACCACACCAAAAAAAAAGTGTTTCAAGTCTGGAATCCATAGAGCAACTGTACACAGCATTATCTGCTTCCCTTACAAAACCTTAGCAAAAGGCCTTTTGTTGCTCCACACACCTTAAAAGCTTTTCACTGTACCCCTTTTACTCAAAAGGCAAATATTTTCTACATTACAGTTGGCACTTGTTGATGAATAAGTGAGCAAAACAACTTTGACTCCCTATAAACATTCCCACAGGAGTAATCTATTACAATGTTTCCAAATTACCTTCTGCTTTACAGCTTCAAGTTTCATCATTTATAAAATTCTAGATTTTTGGAATTTTCAAGCAAACAGATCCCTCACACTGGATACAGCAGATAAGTGCTGAGCCAGCCCTTCCACAGCCACAGCCCCACACAGCAGCCACAGGAGCCACTCAGGGCCTCCCTGGGCTCGTGCATGTCTGAGCAGCAACGGGAGCAACATGAAAGCAACTGATTTAGTTCAAGATCGATCTGATTCTATTCCTGTTGATGCAGGAGCTTGCACAGCTCCAGCATGGAGAAAAGTAAGAAACAGGGAATAAAAAACCAACAATAAAGAGAGAAACTGATCTTTGACATTTATCTGTAACATACACGATCTGGTAGGAGCAGGCTCAAATCAAACAAGTAAGATGTGAGCCCCTGGTCAGCCCTTCAGCTCCTGCTCAAAGCAATATTAAACTATATAGAAAACTATTTAGCCAAAGGCTGTATTTCCACAAGCTGCCTTTGGTACCTCTGACTATTTTCAACCCCAACAGCAGCTGCCCTTCTGTGAGGTTGACACAACTATTTGTGCAGTGAACCATGGGTGGTGATGTTTGTTTCTCCAGCACCAGCACCACCAAATCTCAAACCACAGGCCAAAGAAGCTCTCTCAGCCTGCCTGCACCAGAAAAGCAGTGCCACATCATCTTCGCCTTAATCTGCTCCTTTGTCTCAAAGAAATAATTATGAGATGAAAAGGGGGAAAACATAGCTCAGGTTTATCTATAGCGATCCAAACACAAAGCCCCTGTCTTTTATTAGGAATGATAAATTTGCAAGAATGGAGGAATTCCAAAGAGGAAAGCAAACCTCTGTTCTCCCACACAAGAGACCTCTAAGCACCTCTCAACAGGAGGGATTGCAGGACTTAGTGAATAATAATAATAAAAATTAATAAATAAATAAACATCAAGGTCCCAAAAGGGACTGGCATGGATTAAAGAGCACCACTGAGTCCCACTGGGACTCAGTCTCCAATCAGCATTCCACATCCAAAGCAGAACACTATAATGTTCCGGAGTACAAAATTAGGCATTACTACTACCAATATAAAATAAAAAAGCTGTACAATTCTGCAATGTTACCACCATGAAACCAAAGTGTTTGTAACAAATGACCGATTTAATACATAAACACACCACGAACCACAGTAAATAACCCCATGACATTTTGGGATTGCTCCCCACAGAGCATCCCAAGAGCTTTACTTGCCTCGTGAAAGGGAATTCCACTATTATTCTAAACATTCTTTTACACAACCCCATTTTGTTATATTTCCACACTTTAAAACTTGAGCTGCTCTTTGTTTTCTTTATTACTTGTTTCTTGCTAAATAGTAACACTTATCTTTTTATAGACTATTAACCCATCAGGATTTGAAATAAATCAACAACACGAGGTTTAAAATGGCAATCTACTGCCTGAAAGCAGCACCCACCACTTCCTTTACACTGCTGAAGCTACAGAAAACAAAGACTGTAATATTTTGCCCATATAGAAAAGTCAAGAAAACTATCACTTGGATTTTAAACTCTAAATTTTAATCAGTATTTCTCTCATTATAAAAAGGCTAAGAACTTACATCTGCAATACACTGAACTACTGACATAAAAAGTATCTCTCAACCTGCATTCCAAAACACTTGTTAAATGCCTGCTGACCAGGGAACACAGGACAGGTTACACACAGAGGCAGCAGAGTTTAAGGATAAACTCATCCTGCAATCACAAGGCTGACCACAGCTAACCCAGATATAGCAACACCAGCTTAAATCAACTCAACAAGCTGTTGCTACAAGCAGTGTAACCACAGCAGCAGGGGCTCAGCACAGCCTTGCTGCTCAGACATTGACTGTGTTTCTCCAGCAGGTTTCTCCAGCAGTTGAATTCCCTGCTGCTGTGGCAGCAGTAGCAGCAGCAGCAAAGCTGAACTGCTCAAAGGCCACTGTTACATTCAGTGCAATCTCAGACAGAACTGCAGCTCAAACTATAAACACAGCTGTCCCATGCCTCTCCTGACATCAGTGCTGTTAAAAAAATGAACTCATTTCTGACCAAAAAACCCCAAAATTATTTCTGCAGGGACAATAAGATTTTCTCAGTTCCCATTTACTTAGTGGAAATGATCAAAAGTGAGTGTCACAAGAGCAGAGTCACCCTTCCTGCTTTACCAGTCTATGAAAATGACATGTACAAGTTGGCATCAGCTGAACTCTACAAACTCACACATCTCATCCACAGAGAAAACCAGTTCCTTGATAAACAATGGGTAGAGCTGCTAGACAATACAAAATTGAGACTAAAAGTAATTAGAAAGCAATCTACATCTGCACCTCTAGAAATTTTAACTGATCACCATTCACTGAAAGACTGGTCACTTAGAAACAGAAGATACAAACAAGACCCAAATATCTGTTTTCAGGAGAAGAAAAATATTCCACATGTATCACAAGCTTCCTGAGAAAGACCTCTATTTTCTCTGCTTTGTTACACAATGTGAGATCCTGAAACCAAGAGAAAAGTTTGGTCAATACTTCTGTAGTTAAATCAAGAGCCAAACAGAAGCAAGAGAAAATTCTTCTATATTCTGCTTTATGTACAAGTTCATTAAGTTTTATACACTGGAAAGTAACTGAAAAACATCTTAAGGTCTGTAGGAATAACAAATCGAAGAAATTACAGGGAGAAAATACTGTTCATACTTTTTTCAGCGCAGGCTTGTTTATAAATACTTGCTCTTCCCACTCAGCATTGCGCACAATCAGCCTTTTCTTCTAAACCATGCTCTTCCTGTCCACTACACCGGCTTGGGAATTTGTACCAGCAACTTTGAGAGCTTTTACAGCCACTCAAACAAAAAAGTTCTTGAAAACATTGCATGATCTGTAACAATACCTTCAAAAACAATACCTTAAAAAATTAGCTGATCCCCAGATGTTTTGGTTCAGTGTGCTTTCATTCTAGAGCACAACAGCTTTGTAGTTATATACATTTTATGTACATCAAGGCACCTTTCACTACAATATCTGGGTCACCCTGTGTAAATGCACCTGTACAAAGAGCTCTCCTGGGCTAATGAGCCTGTGGTTCCACACATACTTCAAATCATTCAGGAAAAAAATGCCAGCTTATCTTAAGAGTCCTCTTAAGAGTCCTCTGCTTCCCTCCCACCAGCTCCTGCACCATCCTTCCCTTTTATCAACCTAAATTATTTGCTCTGACATACAGAAAATCAAGAGGAAGAGACTGATTTCATGAAAAAAAGCACCTAACAAGCAAAAGAGTCAGAGGCAAAGGAATGGCTGAAGAGAAGCACTCAATCACAGCACTTTAGAACTACAGCTTGTATGCATACAGACACCACCCATTTCAAATTCTCATAGGACAGACTGATGGTACTGTAACTCAACAATTTGTTTTTTAAAAAGCACCTTTAATAGTAAAGCAACAACTGAGAGCATAAAATCTCATACAGAGTCCAACAGTTCAGTCTTTACACCTAACTTAAACACTGAATACATGATAATAATGCACTTTTAGGCATGAAAAGATGTTTAACACCCTAATATTGCACCCTAGTGCAGTCCCTGACCTTGTAATTTCATTAAAAATTAGAAACACGAAAGAGAAACATGGATGGAAGAGATTTCAATGTTTGAAGACAGTTGTGTTTTCAGAGTCAGTCAGGAAAGCAGACAGCACCTGACCAAAGAGCCAATCCTATGAGAAACATGAGCAAGTTCTGAGAAGATTTACATATAATTAGAGAGACAACAAAAGACTAGGAAAGGGTGGGGGAAGACACAAGACATGAAATGAGCGAATAGAGATTAAATTAGATGACTATGCAAAAAAAATCGCCAATGAATTACATATTTTTTAAAATCCTACACACAACTACATAAAACCCCAGAATGGGGTCAAAATTAGTAGGTGAAAACAAGAAAGTTAAGCCCTAAGACGAAAGCCACAAAGGAGTATAAGGGAAGTCCACAGTCAGAACAATGCTACAATAACACACTGAGTCACTGAGAGCTGATGAAGCAGCAAAAATATCTCCACTGCACAGGGAAGAATAATAGAAAACAACAAATAGAAGAGACTAATTTAGACACAATCTAACATTGCCAGAGCAGAAACACCAAAGAATAAAATCCTAAATAACTGTGTTCTCTAATAAAAGCAATCAATCTATTTCACACCTGCACTTGAACTACATGATTTTCTCTTGGAACGAATCCATTACTAGAGATGAACAGAATTTGCCAAGCAACATCAACCGAGTTTAGAAATGCACCAATTCTACTTGAGCAACATCTTCAACAAGGAACAGGCCACCTCAGACAGAAAGCAGGGCAAGAAATCTGATGCAATGCTTCAATTTCAAAGAACTAGTAGCACAAAATTGCTTGCAAGGAATGACTGCGATTCTACTAACATGATTTGCATAGGATTCATCCTCCCAAACATGCATATCCAAACAAAATTGCATTTTACATGGAAATAATCTAATCATACCACTACCAGAGTGTAAAAGACATCCCCCCATTCCCTTATCTCTTGCTTATGCAAAATGCTTGTACTGGTGAAACTGCGAAAGCAGCTTTCTCCCTTTCCACAATGGTTATTGGGGAGGAGGAGAACCCTCTGCTAATATCTGCTCTATTTTTGTATGTTAGAGAATTAACTTATATTTTCTTTTGACCTTTGAACAAGTTTTTATATTTTATTATTTTGCCACTTCATACAGCCACTTCGGGAGATGAGGTTTCAATGAGAAGAGCCAAAAGCCTGAAATGTTTAACAAAGTTGTCTGGGCAATACCCGACAAACTTGAAAATCCTTACTATTTTTAAGGAAAAACTATCCACACTGAACAAATTATATGGCTCTCTCTCATGTAATTAGCACTGCACCGCAAGGCTTTGCTATAACACACACAGTGCTCCCCAACACCAACACAACTTGGACACAAGGTGGAGGTTGGACTGCCAAGTCTCCAGGAGTGCAGAACACAACCAGCCTGACCTACTCACCTCCCTTTTCAAAAACTGTAACAAAACATCAGACATAACCCTAAGGGAGTATATGTGGCCCACGCACTTTCAATAAACTCTACAAGATTTTTAGGTTCAAACTCCAGTAAGACTCATTGAAGCAAAGCAGGACAAAACCTAAAATTAGCTGAAGAACTGGGGAAAGAATTCAGAATGCCTAAAACAAGGCTAACTCCTGAAATGAAAGAACTGAAATTATTTCATAAATCTTTCTGGAATTGCCTCACAGATTACAGGTTTAATTAAGAAAAACATTATATTGAAGAGATGTTAAGCTTCCAGAGACCCAGCCATGTACTTAAAACATGAGGAGTCCCAGGAGTCCCGGTGGGATGTCTGTCTTCGGATTTCACAGTGTTTAACTTCATTACAAAATTACTTGATTTAAATTTTAAGAGGATGCCATCTGTTTTGGAGAGATGCTGCATACCACACTGAACATAAAATGAAACTAAAGTAGATCTACTATTGATTCTGCTCATTGAACAGGCCATAAAAGAAATATCAGAACTTAATAAAAGGAAGTATTTCCCTCTCCACACTTCTCTTACTATTGGCTTTCTGACAAGCAGAAATGGAAAAAAAAAATACAAATTAGTATATTTAGGATGCGAATACTTTATGTCCAGCCAAACTGATTTGAAGGCAATGTCCTCAGAATACAGTGGGAAAGAACCAGATGACAATCTCTGAGTGATTCACATAACATGTAACAAGAGATATGAATCACTCGTATTACCTTTGCCCCCCCAATTTTTGCTGACTTAGATGACACTCCCACAGAGACCTGCTAGTAGGAAACAGGTGTTTTGAAGTGAAGTAACTTGGCGACTTTAATAACTGTTTCTTTTCTTTTGTGCCTTGCTCTAGAGCTTGTAGGAGATGAAGGTACACTCTAAGACACAGTCATTTCCCCAGGCTGTCAAAAGCAAAATTAAAGTTTCATCCAAAACAAATTAATTCCTTTTCTATTCTGGTCTATCAATGGGACCTCCAGAACTATTTGGAAAGTGAAAAGGCAGAGAAAATGAAGTGCACTCAGCAATCACATACCCAATTCAAGCCCCTGGCAAGGCAGCAAACGTTCTAGCCTGCTCCTCCACAGCCTCCATGCAAGATGTATCCAAACAGGAATACTGAGGACTAGATGGAATATGCCACTACTCAAATCCAAGGCCCGTGTCTGCCAGCAGGGAACACAGAACTTATGCCAGGCATGAGGAGCCCCAGCACGGCTCCCGTCCCCCAGGCTGTGCAAAGAGCAGCAGCAGCGGGAAGGCAGCACTGGGGCCTGCCCAGGACTGCCCGTCCTGTCCCGCTCGCTGGCAGCGGCTCAGCACACGGAGCAGCATGCAGGGATCCTCTCCAGCAGCTGCACAAGGAACCCCGGGACTGCAGGCCTGGTGCAGAACGAGACCGAGGCCACGCTCAGCTCTTTCCTCAGGTATCTCTGCTCTTTGGGTGCGAAGGCAGCACACAGAGACAACTCTCACTACCTGTTCTGCCACGGTTTTGTATCAATCCTTACTTTATCCAGTACACCCTAATTTGAGATTTATTCACTGGGCATAAACAAGGATGCCTGGAAGTACACATAGAAGGGGTGCAGAAGCTAAAAATCTTAAGAATTGCCTGTAAAACACAGTTCCCAGTGTTTTCAAACCAATAAATGAAAAAACCCAAACCTGTTGCCATTTGACATCTTGGCTTTCATACAGGAATTACTATTTCATTATTTATTATACAAACAAATTGCTTCTTAACCAGGTGTGCTCAGTGGTAGAGAAATGGCTTAGAATTATTTCAGAAAATACCTCTGAAAAGTTCTAGGATAAAAAGCTGCTGCACTGAACTCCCACTAACAGGGAGATGAGCCACGCTGAGGTTCCCACAGGGATGTCATCCCAGTGCAGAGCAGGAGGGTGCTGCCCCACTACACACTTAACCTTGTCCTTGGTCTACACCAAAAGGGACAAGCCTGCTCTGCTGCTCCCACACGTTCCTGTGATCCCACACACAGGGAGGTGAGGCAGATCACGGATCTAACCACAAAACTAATGCTGCAGATAAGGCAGAATAAGATGTGTAATGTGACTGTAGGGAGCTGAGCCATTCCTTTAAGCAGCTGCACTAATTTACTAGGTAACAGAACCCACCTTACCTATTTCCACTCTTGTGTCAAATATTCTTTGTATTTTAAACTTATTTTCCTATTTCCTGTCCTTTATTTTAACAGTATTTTGATGCATCTCATTTTAGTGTCATGATTTTGCACACTGTCGCTATTTTCACCATTCACACAGTGCAGATTAACACGGGAAATTCCAAACAATGACAACAGATTTACACAGTAAAATCCCCTGTACCCCAATGGAGACTGGCTTCTCACATGCTTCTGGCAAGCAGACAAACCCCTCAACTTAACATTAAATCAAAGCCCTAAGCAAGTGCTAGATCCTTTATGGGTGTTTCTAAATGAGCAATCAGTTCGAGAAGTTGAGGTTCTCTAGTAGGGTGAATTCACTGGAACACTGTGCCTTGCTGCAGAGTGTGCTCCTGTTAGGAAAACACTGGCAAAGTACTCGTCCTGAGGGAGCGTCCTGTTCCCTTTCACCTGATAACTCATGTAAAATTAAACACTCTCGCATTTTATCTGCAGTAGGATTTTACCTCACATTACCTTTCACTTTAATTAAAAATACATTGAAGAGGAAAAACTGGTATTTCCCACAAGCACAGGAGGTGTTTTTCCATTTTCACTCACTGATTGTTGCCAGCCTAAATCCAGTCTTTGCTCTCCTTAGGAGCACAATGAGCTCATCCCAGAACCAGGGAAACTGTCAGACATTAGAACTACATCTACTTCAGTAGTGTGAGTGTTCACCTCTGCTGCTTGCAAATTACTACTGCTCTTGCCAGGAACAACAAAGATTAAGACTTAGTTATGGAAACAGACAGCTGAAGAAGACATTAAAGCACTATCTGTAATCATCAAGGGACTAATTCTGATCTCTGCTGATAAATATTCAGCTGACTCCAACAGAATACAGCTGCCCCACAGAAGAGAAAAAATTTCAGTCCAAAATTTTTTTAGGAAGTACATTTGTGAACGTACTAAAACATTCTGTAACTAACTTTAGTTATCTAAAACCAAACTCAAGCACCTTTCATTTTATTTTAAAGGCAAAAACTGACCATGGAACAAAAAATTACAAGATTACAACACTCTTCATTCAAAAATTAACTTCCTCATAGCAGAGTAGAAAGCAATACAGAACACCTTCCCAAAGGAACACGGATCAACGCTCACCAATTACAAAGTCAAAATGGAAAAACATCCTTGCCTCTGAGAAGTGTAATACGGAGGGAACAATACCCAAACACCTGGAAAGTACTTCGGATGAAATACTAACAAGTAGAGCCCCCACAGAATAGAGACTCGAGGTCCACTGGAAAATACCAGAGGTCACACTGAGGCAGCCACTACAGCAACCTCACTGAGGGGTGAAGGTACAAACCGAGATAAACCCTGAGGATGACAACAAATCCTATCAAGGAATGCAAAGAACTGAGCTTGAGGAGAAAGATGACCACAGCATACAAGTAAAAGTGATCATCAGAAACACCTGCAACTGTATTAACTACTAAAGGATACATGGTGGGGTGTTTTTCTGTGCAAAGTGACATGGACTGGCTGCCAAAAAGATTATCAGGAAATGTGCTTACAAGAACAAACTGTGTCTAGCAACAGGGAAGGAAGCCACACTCACAGTGCAAATCTGAATGTGTAAAGAGCTACATTTGTGAATAAAACAGTCCAATTACCCCAAAACCTCAAAGCTGCAATCAGTTTGCCTTTCGCCTTTCCTCACACGTGTATTCCACAGAGAGACTAATGTTTATTAGGCTCAGTTCATCACACACATTTTATAATGGCAGTTAAAGTCTGACCTTTATACTGTAAACTCCACTCCCAACAGATATGAAGTGGCAGCACTTAAAATAAAACACTACAACAGTGTGTGTTTCCCAAAGCAGCAAGTGATTTCATCGGTATCACCACTGACTGCTCTGAAGCACTACAGCTACACAATTCATACACACAGAAATGTTTGTTTATAATAGAGGTAAAAGAGCAAGGAAGCTAAATCAGTGTTGACAAAGGTACAGCAGCAGGCTTTTTGATGGAAGATCCCTGTCCTTTCGAGACATCAGTGGATTATGGAACAGAAAACACCGTGTCAGCAGAGTGGGAATTAGTATGGGGTAATTCCAGATGCTGAATGAAATGGAGTTAGTGAGGAATAATAGTGGACAACAATGCAAGGAAGTTTACTCACATCTCCTGCTTTGCTGAGAGTATGGAAATGGAAGAGGCTTATACTAACAAAGGCACACAGAGGCTTCTTTCAGAAAAATATGATCCTGGTTGTTATGGCAGATACTGTAGAATTGTTTCCTTTTTTTAAAAAATCGTAAGGAATTACATTTCCCAAATAGGCATTAAGATTTCCAGAAAGTAAGTTATCTCCAAATCAGAAAAAAATGCTAGCACACGCATGTCGAGCAAGAAAACTGCTCGTTGAATAAAAACGGAGAACGTACTTTACAGAAAAAGTTAAATTTAAGCATGTGAAATAAGCCAGAAAACATATGGCTAAAAAAAACTATACACTTGTAACAAGAGAAAGGATATTACACAAGAGTTCAGAGTACATAGTTAAAACACTTAAACTGAGAATGCAAACTTATTCCTGTAGTTCACAGCTACTGTATCTTCACTCAGCTCTCTTACAGCTGACAAACTATTTCCCTGCTGTAACAAACTCATAGAAAAGTTAAACTGATTCAAAAAGGTTAAAAAGGTATTAAGAAAAAAGTTCACTGCTACATAAGGTACATGAAACAGCATCAAAAGGTCAAAAGTATTTTTGCCATTATCTTTGGTAGAACTGCAGTTATGTAACTTACATTTACAGTTATGTAATTTACCAAAGGCAAATCATCCCTGATCCACCTGACTGACTGCTGAGGAGGGAAGACCAGAGAACACTGTAGTTCAGCCTGAGCGAGGCACAGCACAGCCTGCCCTGGGCAGCTGCAGCCCCAGTGGAGCATCAGGCTCCACCGCAGTGCTCGTGGTGCTGGGGATTCAAAGTCCAACCACACCCAGTTACAAACGCTGCTCAGAGCCCACAGCGGGGCAATCCCTGTGCTGGCAGAGGGGAAGCTGAGCACTGTCAGCCTGTGTTGTGACCAAGGCAGATGCAGGAAGCTAAGGCAGCACCTCTGCCTCCGGAAAACAGGCTGGGGTGGTGGAACTTTGCTGCTGACTTTCACCATTGAAGGGATAATTGCATCCAGGGAGATAGAAACAGATTCCTCTCCAGGGTGCATGGGCACAGGGTGAGAGGCACTGAGGCCAGGATGCTCCAAGGGAAACATTCTTCCCAGTACACCTGGGTAAGCAGTGAAACACTGAGCCAAACTGAGGGTATGGAATTGCCATGACTGGAGATTTCCAGAAATGCTGCACAAAGCCCTAATCAATTTTATCTGACTTTGGAATTAGCTTCCCTTGAGCACAGGGTCTGCCTGGATCACCTCCAGAAGTTGCTTCCAACTATTCTATGATGATAGTAATGATGTCCATATTTGTCCTACAATCACATGAATTAAAGTTGACACAAGAAACTTCGCAAAAAAACACTTATGTCAGCCCTCAAGGAAACGTGCAAAAACATAACTTCTGTTTTCAGGCTCAGATGAGGTTCAAATTAACATTTCAGAGCTTCCAAAAGAATTTCACTCCAGGAAGAAATTAAACCAGAATGTATTTTAATGGCTGTTTATGCTGCATTAAGGGGAGGAACTGGTGTAACTGCATCACATCCTGGGCAGTGTTCTCTACTTAGGCCTAGAAGATTTTACAATTAATCACTTCTGCCTATGAACTCTACTGCTCCAGATTTTGGTACTTCACTACTTTCTGGATTCCTTCACTGTTAGTAAGCTTCTGCATTATACTTCCCACTACAGAAAGCCATTAAAACTGCACTTTATAGGTTCCCTGCCCCAGGGCAGGAGTGGGGGAAATGCATAGAAAACCAACATAAAATCTTTGATTGCTTTCATTTTCTAAGTTTTATTTTCCACTTTAGAAAATCCTAGTTTTCCTTTCCAGCTCAACACACTGGATTTTCTTCGTGAAGTACCTAAACAAATGGTTTTAAAACATTATTGCTATTGAAGGGGCAGAGTGACTCTAAACCCAAGAGAATTTCCTAAGAGGTAAAAGAAAACATTTTAAATACAAGTCACAAGATCACAACAAGTGATCTTTGTATCTGTTCTCAAGAATTCTTCAGAAACAACAAAAAAATTTCACTGTTGCATTTCCCTTCTAGTACTGCAGTGCTCTGATTTCCATCCCATCTCTTAAAGCTGTTTCCACTTCAGAAAAAATAGGTAAGTGGATTTCTTATGGGGGGAAAAAGAAAAGAAGCACAAAAATGTATCTTGTTTTTAAAGGTCTTTCGAATACACTAAAGTATTAGGACTAAAAAATTTCTTCTCTCTTCACTTTTCTTGGTTTTGCAAGTCACACTGATATGTTACAAACTAGAGACAAGGAGGCTATAACAAACTTCCCTGACTGTACTTAGTCTCACTAAGGAAATTCCATGTTAATATGTCAGTAAAAAGCCAGGGTGATTAAGGAATACGTCACTCCTCTGAAAAGAAAAAAAAATCCTAAGACTCAAGACAACTTTAAAAAAGGTTGAACAATAAACTTTATATTTGACCTAAGGCTAAGTCTTACCATGGCAACTGTTAAGAAACAAAAATATATCAAAGCAGCCAAGCACTCAGACTTTTGCTTCTGTCACCTCTAATATAGGAAGTTTAGACTGGCTTTTGTAAACGTAGGCCATAATCTCACCAGCAATTAAGTGAATGGTTAACTTTGCACAACAGGAAAGCTTCAACTTCAAAAAGATGAAGTGAAAGCACATCATTGTATGATGACGATTTTACTGCACAGCACCGATAACACAACGAAGCTTACACTGATAATAGAACCAAAATTAGCAACGTTTTTGTTCCACACCTTCCTTGCAAATGAAAAAGACCTCTAATTACAATAAAGATACTTTCTAAGAGCCTTATCATAGTTGCAGTGGTGGCTTTACCACCTCTCACACTTTGTTCCTCCCCTTCAGCACCTCTCCAGTTGCACTGCAGTTGATGTATGAGCTACCAGGGACAAAGCGTGGATCAATGAACCGAGCCTTGTCCAAAAGAGTCAGGACTGTGAGAAGTTCCTGTCCCAGGTTCCTATGGAGCTGCAGGAGCAGCTGAGCAGCCCAAGTGAAACAGTGACACACAGGCTGCACCAGCCAAGGCTGCTGCCAGAGAAATCCCAGGAAGATCAGAGCCTCACCTAAACCTGCACCTACCTGTTCACAGCTCCCTCAGATGAATAAACACTTTGGAACAAGTGGGGGCAGGGAGGTACCCAGCGACCTTACCTGAGCCTGTGCTTGCCATCTGTTGTGCCATGATCAGGCTTTGATGAGAACCTAAAGAGTCACTTTAATTTACTTCATTAGTACCTTTTCAAACCAAGTTTCCTAAGAGTCATCAAGATCTGCTGCAACTGTGTCTGGAGATCTATGGAGCGTGAGAAGATTTACCCCAGGATGCAGACTGCAGTTTATCCTCTAAAAATCTGTATTCATAAAGAAGTTAAAAAGCAGACAGAAGGTCCATGAAGACCATATAACTCTCCTGGAAGTAACAACTGAAAGCAAAAACATTTCACATTTCACTTGTCCTGATTTGCCTCAGTACTTTTTGTTTGTTACATTAGGAACACACTGTGACAGAGTAAGATCCATTGTTTTTCAATAATCAAGTCTGCAAACCATTGGTGTAATTACCTCTGACTAAACCATCCTCACTGTTTGTTTTTGTTAAACTATACTCTGAACATCAGAAAAATGTAAGAAATGTCACTGCAAACAATTATTTTATCTTCTCATTCCAAGGTATCTATTTATTGCTGGTTTAGATACTATTACACAAAGTTACTTTTGCATAAGTGAAAATAAAGACTATCTAGAGCATTTTAAATTTATATGTATTTGGTAGGTTTGTGTATTCCAGAATACTTGTACAATGGTCAAACTGTACTAGCTTAAAAAAACATTAAGTTCTTAAAATGCACATTATCAATCTTCACATGAGTGATTCCCAGAAGATTTTAACTTTTATTCATCTGTTTCCTGATATTTTGATACCTAACACACACAAGCATGTTCATGAAGAAATACAGTTAGATAATCTGAAGCAAATTTAACATTATAGAACACTATTTCCATGCCTGTCTCCAGATTATATGAAACATTTCTGATGTTCACATCCAACACTTTTTAAAAAACAATATAATGCAACTGAAAATTTCAAGAATGCTGAAAAGAGCTACAGACCTCAAAAAAACCACAGAGAAAACCCTAGAAACATAGAAGGCAAGATCTGTATATCAGATGACAGATTCCAGTTCAGGTTTATGTTCGTAAAAGTAAAATAAAAATAATTTTTAAAAAACCCTAGATTTCCTAAATGAAAATAAAATCAGAGAGGAAATAATTTTCCCAAGAACTTGCCCCTATAGAATGACTTTTTAAAAATTACTTTGGAATATATGTGATAGTGGCAGAAACAGTAAAAACAATCTGAAGAAACATCTTGGAACAGGAAAAATATTTTAAACATATTCTAGTATGGGCTTACTGCAGTGTGTTTTTTCTGTGTAACAAGCACTACACCAAAATATTAAACATTACAACTGTGTATGTCTGCTGAGACTGAGCCTTCTATTCAAAGAGCAAAGTACATTTCAGAACTTGTTTTTCTTTCTAAACCATTAATCCAAGCAGCACTAGCAAGCTACCAAAAAAAAAAAAAACCCAACCACCAAAACCTACAAAACCTCTTACAAGTTAGAGGGACTCTAGAAACCCAAACAAAGCCCCTGCGGTCATTGGTTGCTCACAAAACACTCGTTAAAGCACATCTCCCCTGCTGGAGCCGTAGTCTGGCACTAGGCCTCAAAAACAAGGAGACAGCCTGGGCGCCAGAAAGTGAGCTCTACTACGGAAACGCAGCCGGGGAAGCCTTTCCCCTTCCTGCCAAAGAGTGATCCACAAGGAAGTCACAGCACCAGCACGGATCCCTGAAAGGAGCGCGGCTCCCTCCCGCTACCTCGCACCCCCGCGGGGAAACCTCCGGGAGAACCGGGACAGAAAGGGCAGGAAAAGGGAATATCCCGTGTGAGCCGAAAAACGACGGCAATTCAGAGCAGTTCCCACACATCTCGTCAGCAGAAAGCACCCCCGGATTGTTCCCCCTTCACCAGCAGCACCCAGACACAATCACAGGACGGTTACAGAGCCCCAGAAAGGAATAATCTGAGCCACGGATATCTTGACGTAAATAACACAATTAGATACTACAAACAGAGTTATACAAGAATGTACAGCAGACATTGCAACAGCAGCTGAACTTGCCACTTACAAAACCTGAATCTCTCTTAAAATCCAGGAAAAGCAACAGGTTTTTACTGTGCTGAGCAGGATCCATACGACCTGACAGACCCCAGGGCAAAGCCTATACAAGAAGCCTGCCTCCGTTAGATAAAACTATCAGCAAACTGTACTAATCTACACAAAATTAAATGGGAACTAAGGAAAGCTTATTTAGCTCACTGAAGCAACCTACAGGCAAAAAGAGAATCCTGGCAGAATCTCATTGACTTAAAACGCAAAACTGTTGTAAGTCACAATTGAGGACCACCGAAACAGTCACACTTACATCGTCTCTCCAGTCTTAGCAACATGACAAAGAAACTGATCCAGTATTGGACACACTTCCTTCTTTCCTCTCTTCTCAAAATCTGTTGGCATGAGAACGACACAAAAAGAATGGTAAAAGAAGACCGGACAGAACAAAAATCACAATAATTAGTAATTTGCTTTAACTATAAGTACAGATCCCACACAAACACTGTCGTGCTCTCACAGTGTTCTGGCTGTTCCCATGAACTCCACCAGCTTCCCAGAGCTGGGAAACACTTATTATTTTTCCTGTGGAGAAACTGCACGCACCAGAGCAGCAAAAGTTGATTTGCAACTTCTTCTGAGCAGCTACGGCATAGAGAGAGGCCGATTTCCTCAAGCTGAGCCCAGAACAGAGAGGGCTGGGGAGGGAGAAGGGGACAGGTCCGGGCAGGGCCGGGATGCGGGGGAAGGGGCAGGAATGAGGGGGAAGGGGCAGGAAGGAGGGGGAAGGGGAGGCCAGGCCGGGGAGTCCAGGGCGGCAGCCGGTGGGACTCGGGAGTCACTGATCCCCCTAACGCAGCCCTGAGGGTCGTCGGGTAGGGGCATCGGGGGCTCTACCTTCCACTTCCCCACAACGACCCCCGGGCTCTCCCCATTCTGCGGGACCCGCCCCAGCGAGCAGCCCACTCCCCACAGCGCGGGGGCCCGTCACCCCCAGCGAGGGGCGCTCCCCCCACAGGGTCTGAGG
>VZRL01001506.1:896727-920081 GCA_013397895.1 Origma solitaria
CTCCCGACTGACCGCCAGGGACGGGCTGACGGCGGCCCTGGTCTTCTTCTCGAGCTGCGGTTTGTCGTCCTCCTCATGCTGGCCCCACCGTGCAGATCGTCGAGGAAGGGAAGACGGAACCTTCCACCTTCGCACCCCAGCCCCTCAGAGAGCTCTTGTGCCTTTCTCCCCGCCTTCAGGCTGAGGGTGACCGCGCTCCTCCGCCCACCCCAAATGCCTGTTTGTGCACGGATATGCCTGTCTTTTCTATATTCTTAAGAAGATCACGAGTTGGAAAGGACTCACCACCCAGTCCAGCTCCTGGCCCTGCACAGACACCCCATCAATCCCACCCTGTGCATCCCTGAGAGCATTGTCCAAATGCTCCTGGAGCTCTGGCAGCCTTGGGGCAGTGCCCATTCCCTGGGGAGCCCTTCCCTGTTCTCTGGGGGAAGAACCTTTCCCTGACATCCAACCTAACCCCCCCTGAGAGCTTCATGCCATCCCCTCGAGTCCTGTCACTGGACACGAGAGTGAAGAGATGGGTTCCTGTCCCTTTGCTTCCCCTCACGAGGCTGTTGAAGATCAGAATGAGGTCTCCCCTCACCCTCCCCCAGGAGACTCTCCTCCCACCTCTCTCACCCTGGCACCCATCCCCTGTGCTCCAGGGATGATCCCATCGCTCACCCTGCGCCAGCACTTGGCTCTAGGGAGAGGATCTGAAGCCCTGGCAGACCTGTCACTCCTTCGCGGCCAAGATCCCAAGGTGAGGCAAAGAGCAGATCAGAGGCTCTAGCCCAGCCCCCTCTACTAACTGGAAAAGATTTCAATTCACAGCAAATCGTCTTTTCCTTCCATTTTCAAAGCTGAAACATTTAAATATAATCCTAGAACACAAAAAGCTTCTAGGTAGTTTCATCATCGGTTTGTTGTGTGATCTCAGGAAAAGGGGTGAGGCAATCACATCTGAGCTTCTTCATTAATGAAACATAAATGATAATTACTCCTTGTAAGGTATTTGACACACCTTGTAATAAAAATGTACACAGAGGATGATTTCATTTTGTGTCAGTTCCCAGCCTGCTGGTAGAATATTCACTGAGATCCAACAATAAGAAAAATCACCTTGTTGGGGAGGATATGGTAGTTTAAACATCTAACCAAAGAACAGTGAAAAACTGTTCTACAATTCAGGGTTGGTTTTTTTCTTGCACTAAACTTACACAAAGCCTCATTAAGATTTATGTTTTAGATTTAAAAACATACTTTTTGAAAGTTATAGGCTGTCCAACCCCTGGGCATGGATCAATAATTAAAATTATTCAGGGTGTAAGACCAGCAGCTACTTCTGCTTTCAGTAATGAAGCTTAGATTAGGTATCTAGAGATCCCTGACCCAACTTGACTTAAGGCAGTTTCCCTTCACTGATGTGTGACAGTAATTTGTAAGGTATTTCCACCCAGTTTGAACAAAAATTGATTGTTGTGCTTTGAAACAATCTCTAGCAATTCAATACAGCATCAAGCGAGACGCAGTGGAATCCAGAGAGAACAATAAGAAAATGAGAACAATCTTATATTTCAAGACCCACTTAGGTCTTCAGAAAATATTATACATCGATACACATCAACGGATTTACAAAAGGAGCATGGGGATTTTGTTTGGTTTGGTTTAATTTACAGCTGCAGAAACTCAAGTATGGTACAATACCATGGCACTAAAAATCACGTATCTCTGAACCATCCAGAGAAAGAAAGTTGTTTCTTTTCTTTAAAGTATATCACAGCCACCTTGAGATAAATTATGGCCCTCCTCTGAGAAAATTGCTAAAAATCTTTACTGTGCTTTTAAAAAATCTGGAAGACTTGGGAGTAGTGAAAGATGAGAACAGCTCACACACAGTGCCTTAAAAAAAAGAGGCTGAAATCAGAAAAATGGTATTTGCTGGTGTTTCTTTTGAAAGAGTACCCAGAGGGAGATACAAAAAACCAAGGAATAGTTAGATGTGACAAACATCCCAGGCTTTACCTGGCTCAGCCACTGACCCCAGAAAGTCTCCAGGGATTGTCTCTTATTAATCCAAGATCCCATGGCAAACTGGCCGGTTCAGTTTCCTTTCCAAGCTGTTTCTCACACCTTCCTCCCAGGATATCCCTGGGACAGGACCTTCCTGACATCACTCCACAAACTACAGGACCAGTGAGACTAAAACCAGACTTGTTTTCTCACCTGGAGCCTCAGGTGTGAGGAACACGGGGCCCTTTGGAAGTGCTGAGCAGAATGGGAAGGAGATCCTTTCTTAAAGGTTTGAACCCTGAGAAGGCACCTGATGCGCACAGTTCTAACCTTCACAGCAGGGTAATTAACCACCTTCAGAAGGATCTGGGAAAAGATATTTCTACAAGAAACAGGTTTTTAAAAAACGGCTATGTCGTTTCTGTTTCTGTGTCATTATTTCAGTATTAATTACCACTTTGGGCAACACTGTAGTTTTCACAAAGCAACAACAGTTAAGGTACGTTTATAGAAATGTAGAAGTCAAACCAAAATATTTTACCTCAAAAGAAAACATTAACAAAGTGCTTTGTTCATCTTCAATGCTGATTCTCATTTTGGTGTTTTGTCTCCATTTTCACTTCAAAGGAAGCGTTGACAGCTTGGTTTTCATTCCGATCCACAATGAAAGCAACATTTCCAAACACTGCTCTTTCTTCTGAAGCTCAGATAGCAATTCCTTATCTTGTGCCAGTGGGAGGTGCAAGCTGATCCCAGCATGGACAAACTCTTGCCTCAAGAGCAGTGGGGGAATGTTTTCAGCCTCTGGAGGGACACCCTAGTACCTGTCCCACCCCATCCCACCCCTGCAAGGGGTGCTCACTCTCCATTTACTACCATCACATTCTACTGTACCTGATGGAGAGGAGAAAGAGATTCTCTGACAGTTGATGAAGTGTCAAGATCTATTTTTTTCAGTTAGTTGTACTTTATTCCCAGCTTGGGAAATCTCTCTTCTCACAGCAGCACTGCCTGGAGCCAGGTTTGCAAGTGAAAAAGCTCAGGTGCAATGTGACAGTGAGTGTGTAACAGACCCCACACAGCCACAGCCCTCCCAGCACCCAAACACACACTCGTGTTTCACAGCTGGCCCCACCTCTGCCCATCCATGCCAATGGCAGTTTTATTCTTGACTTCAGAGAGCCATGGCTGAGCCCAACACAACACCTGGCTGGGAACAGTGCCAGCACCAGGGCTTGGCTGAACCGACAGGCCAGGAGCTTCTGTCACACAGAGATGGCACAAGCAACGACAGTGCAGCAGTGACCATACAGGAATGTCAAAAAAATACATACAAGAAAGAGGGAGGGCAAATGATGCTAAATGACTTCCAAGGAGTAAAACATAATGGAGAAATAATAAAGAGTAAAAGGTAAACCTTCCGTTTCCTTTGAGAGCAGGTTCTGATCTATGCTCTCCCTAACACAACCAGAGCTACAGCACGACACACGAGCACTTTGGGGAAAGTTAAATATATTTATCTCTTTATATCCCATATCAGACTCTCTCACTACAGTAGAATTGTAAAAGAGGAACATTTATCTGTGTGCCTGCTGTCATACCCTGTATACACACACTATAACATCACACCTAAAAAACTCTATCCCAACCAGTCCAACACAAAATCTTGTGTTTAAAAGAAAACTAGCAAAATACAGAACTTGCTTGAAATTTCATTTATTTGTACTGTAAGCCAGGGGATCATCTTCAACCCAGAAATGCACTGCTCAGCCTCCTTGGGAGCTGTAACAATCAGTGCACTTGTCAAAGAAAAACCCACAAGCAATTCAATGACAGAGAAAAAGGGACATTTTTTTTACACACATGCTCATATTGTGTGTACACATACACACTGAGCAGTTTCCAGTTTCCACTATAAGCAAAATGCTGGTGAGCTCTATCCATTATACCACTGGAAATAACTAAAATACAGGCGAGGAAGGGGAAATGAGGACATAAAGCCTTTATAAGTATTTACATACCCCATTATTAAGATAAATGAAGGCTAATTAACATAAAATTAGCCACAAGGATGAAATACAAAATGAACTAAATCTGGTTTCTAAATAAGATGAATATTACAATCAACTACTGTTAAAACTAAAGTATAACACTGTTTTGGAAGCTGTAGTAAAATATAAATTAATAATTCTAACAACAACAAAAAACAAAGTTACATAATTGTTTTAAAACACTTTGGAGAGCTCAAATTATTGCTTTTTTCCTCAGAAAAAGCCCAGCAGGGGGGAACCTCCCCCATTCTTCCTGCCAGCCGATATTACATTAACAAGAGTCTTCATGTTAAAGCAAATACTTCATATATTTAATAGCTCTCGAGAATATAACTCAGTTCTTCCTAAACAAAATGTAGCACCTCCTATGAACATAAAAAGCACTGCTTTAATCTCTAATCAGTTCCTATGCAATAATGCCTTTGTTTTGTAATGAATTCCACTCCTTCCTTTGAATGTAGTTGCAGGGTTCTGCTGAATCACAGCTTACACAACCACAGGCTCCGAAACTCCAGAGCCTCAATGCTGGGGCTGCAACTGTCTGGGCAGCAAGACTTTGCTCTGCAGCTTTCTGTGGTTTGGAGACACCATGGAAATCAAATTCAGAGTGCCCAGCATGCAGCTCCTCCAGCCTTGTTAGACCTGTGTCAGCTTTACCCTGATACTTGAAAATAAAGACCAAAAAGCAAGCTAATACTTTATACAAGCTCTCAGAATTGCTGGCCTAAAAGTTTACCTGTCATAGGTTATTTTAAACATTTTTAATCAGCAGCTTCACCTTCTTATCTCTGCCTTCCGCTTCAGAAATCTTCAATGCTCCTTTGGGTTACATTTCAAACTTTTCTCAGTAGGTAGAAGTGTACTCTTTTTTAAACTGGCAACTGAAACTTCAGCTGAAATAGAAAATCCTAAGGCACGTTTGGAAAGGCATCTCTGCTCAAGTTTAAATGACTTTCTGGGTCCTGGCCTTTCAATCACAAAGTCGAGCTGCCTTCGTCCTTCACATGGCAATTTACACTGAGGTGGCAAACACAGCAAGAAAAGGATGGAGTCAGAACACATTGTTTCATCAAGCTGTGATTACAGCTTGCAGCAGAGGTGCTAACAAGGTTTCTTTTCCCATCATGCCTGTGAGATCCAGCAGTTCCACTGTCCCTTACCCCAAGCCCCCATGCCAACACTCCCCGCTCCACTGCCTGCAGCCCTGCTCTCTGCCAGGCTGTGTCACAGACACTCTCACACTCCAACATTTGGGAAAAGCTTGCTGGCACTATCCCGTGCACAGGCTCTTATCTGGCAGCCTGGGACGGCAGCAAGGCCACATTTTCCCTCCTCTCAGAACTGCCACACAAGGAGAGAGAAACATGAGAGATAAAAGGGAGACTCTTGGTGTCTGTTTTCTTACGAAACTATGCATCAGTCCTGACTAGATAGGGGTGAACTCCCAAAACTGCAATTCCTCAGAAATCCTATTTTAACTTTGGGAACATATCCTTTTCCTCATCCACACCGCCAGCCATTTCTAACAAATGTATGATACACGTACAGGATATCCCATCTGTGCCAGTTTTCCTTTCATTAGGGGAAAGCTTCATTATCTCACCCTGCTCCTACTTTGCCTGTTAGATACAAAAGTGAGCAGTTCCAAGCCATGGCTCATGTTTTCTGCTGAACAGACTTGAAAAGTAAGATCATTTTCTTTGCTGCTTCCTTGAAGCACTCCTACACACACCCTTGGGGCTTACACCTAGAAAATGCCCTCTGGGAGTCTGCTCTTGGATCACTGCTCTTCAGGAGTGAGTCTGCTCTTGGATGGCTGCTCTGTAGGAGTGTCCTCACTTCCAGTTCCCCAGGGATTGGTCCCAAGCACCTCTCAGCTACTGCAATTTAAATAAGCTCTTTGTGCATATCACAGGATGATAATCATACTTTAGAAATTTCAGCCAAATGGAGCATTTTAAATAAACATCAAAGCCATTTTCTATCCTCTTTCACTTTGAGGCTATCCATTATGATCCCAGCATAAAGCTCTCAACTCTGCCATCTCGGGAAGTGTCCAAGGCCAGGCTGGATGGGACTAGAGCAACCCAGTCTAGTGAAAGGTGTTCCTGCCCACAGCACAGGGTGGAACAAAGTGTCCATGACAGCCCCTTCCAACCCAAACCATTCTAGGATTCTACAGTTCTATGATCCCAGGAATAGAAGTGCCAGGCAGAAATCTATTTCCATGCCCCAGGCTTCTGGCAAAGCAGGAGAGGGGAGCCGGGGCAGCACTGGCCATCTCCCAAGGCAGGGATGGAAAAATGTCTGGCAGTGGAATACTGCTGTTACTGTGCAGGGAATAGCACTTAAAGAGCAAAACAGATCAATGGTACCTGGTTTTGTACTCTTCATTGACAATATTCTTGGACTATGCCAAATGCAATTCACATTACCAAGCCAAAGAATACATTCTTAAACTGTAGGCAGGGGGGCAGTCCACAACTGTACTCCACAAAGAAAGGATTCTCCTGCTGTTCTCAGCAACAATCTAAGTAGGCTTCTAGGATTTCTAGAATTTTTGTAACTTCAAGGGTTATTAGGAAATTAGATAAAGAAATATTTTAATTCTGAGTTTCAGTAAAGGAGTTCATATTCTTCATTTATATCCTTCAAGTAATGGAGTACAAGACTTAAAACTTCTGTGTAAAAAGAGAGCTACAGTTAGTATCTGTGGTTGGCCCCCAAGTAGACAATGACACGATTTTCATACACGTTCTTCATAGTTTTCTCAATTTGCTTCAAAAATACTTGTGGAATTCTCCCACATAAAGTGTGCACTGTATCCAGAAACTTCGACTGCAGAGGGTAGTATAAGGATTGGAAGAGATTGTCTTCAAATGGAAACTAAAGAAAAGAAAAAAAAAAGGAATTATTAGTTTTCACTAGTTGTGCAATGGCATTTTACAAGTTTCTGTAAGAGAAAATCTTCTATAGGTGGAGAACGTTTTGTCCCTCGCCTGCCCGAGTGTCACCAACCCCATCACTTCACACCCTGCCTTCTTGAGAGTCCTGCTTTCACAGAAGTTTCTCTGGGTGTTTTACCTAAACAGCCAATTTTCAGAAACTGCACTTCCAGAGTGTGCATTTACAGGAGTTTTACTAACATAAGGATACTGCAAGGAAACAGGAGTTTTGGCAAGCAGAGCTGTACACACACTTCCCAAGTGGACAAGCTTCTGCCCTCCATGTACCAGAGGCTCGAGGTGCTCAGGGAAGACAAGCTTTCCTTGGGAATGTATGGACCAGAGATGCAGCCCCAGATGAAGAAACTCCAACACTTTTTTCCTACCTTCAGCATAATAAAAAAGCAATTTATCAGCCTATTCGATTACTATAATATGAACTACCTTAAACACATGAGAGACCAAAGCAACCGTGTTCTTTTTTGTCTGATGGGCTTCACACAAACACAACTACCCAGCCTGATGCACTGGCATGGCAATCTGAGCGAGGCAGTAATCCAGCCTGGGATACAAGCAGCGGCTCTGGCAAGGCAGCACTTACATCCCGGATCACCTCGTAGAGAGCCTTGAAAGTGGGCTGCTTGTCATCGTGGTAGACACCTCTGTTCCCGTGCAGGATGGAGACGCCCTCCTCCTCCGCCCCCCTGCAGTTGCTGCCGTACATGCAGTGGTCGGGTCGGTAGTTCCACTGGCAGGGGAACACGTACAGACACTCTGCCACGGCGGCCAGGGCACGGGGAAGGAGAAAAGACACGGCAGACATGAGTTACAGCGAAGGAAACCAAGCTGGGACTGATGATCAGGAAATACTCATTACATCTTTTATGCCCGACACAGACACTTCCTTCCCTCATGGGTGACTCCACACCGCAGCTGTGGGTCCTGAACAAACAGAAAGGACAACATAAAATCTGGGACCAAACACAACCCAAGGGAGCCCTTTAGAAAGCTGATGGGGAAGAATCAAACCAGAGAGTACACACCAGGTGGCACTGTCCAGAGCCCTCTGCCATACAAAGGAGTTTTTGGAGTGACAGGAGTGGCGTGGGAAGCACACACAGCAGTGAGGGTTACGAAAAATCCTGACTCCTCCTGGAGCCAGCATGGGAAAACTTGCAAAGTACATCCAGTGTTCGCTGCTGAAACTGTCAGAGGCCATCACAATTTGTTACACAGCAGAGCATAAGGGGTGGTGTACTTTATCCACAGCCCTCCAAAGAGTCATCATCCATTAATTTCACAGGTCTAGGTTATTTAGAGATGAGCCTAATTTCTCAAAAGGGCTCATAACTCCCTTTCTCCTAGTGATTTTTTTTAAACTCTGTGCACACAGAGCTTGCAATCTGCTTGTCATAAATCACTCCAGTCCCTGCAACCTTTCTGCCTCGGCCCTGGGGAACAATGAATCATGGCTGGTGCCAGCAGGGCATGGCAGAAGCACTGGAGATTGAATTCTTCCCTTGGCCTTTCTCAGCTTCCCGGGAAGCCTGCAGCTAGTCCTGTGTGGCTCTTGAAAAGCAGAAGAAAAACTTTCTGAACCTTTTCTTCCCTTAAAGGCCTCTCTAGCAGAGTTCTCCAGACAGGCAGAGCAGTCTTTGGAGAGGGGCAAAGGGAGCAGCTCCTGAGGACCAGGTAACAGAATTCTCTGTGGTTTTAATTCACATCCATGAAAAGGCACCTGCAGCACTCCTGGCCAGCCCTTCCCAAGCCAGTCTCAACAACCCAGAGCTTAAGAGCCCAGAAAGTCCAGCTTCTGTGTTAATTGTATCCAGTTCTTTTGTTTTCTTTTCTTGAATAGACTGATGTTATACAATTCATAAAAAATTCTTTTCCAGTTCCAAGGAAAGGACAGACTGCGGTGCAGAGGAGTCCCACATGTGGCTTTCATAGAGACCACTCATCATAAAATTAAAGTATTTTTGCAACCTTTGTTTTTTTCCTGCACACTTCAGTAAGCAGCTTGCGTTTAACTTCGCAACTAATCCGGCTTCATCTTCTTCTTTCTGTAGGAGACCATACCTCTATAATATTCATTTCTTTTTGGAAATTAATTCCCACTCTATTTTTCCCTAGGACTGGGGGTAATACATGGTGTACCAGGGACACTGATGTTTGACATCTGTCTGCAGTAAACAGATGTCTGCTTTTCGCTTTGCTTCTCCTCCCTCCTGCAATTTGCCTGGATTTGGGCATATCCAATTACCTACCCTGTGACTCCTTAGAGAAAAAGAAAAGGGAGCAGAATAAATAAAGGTAATTCCAAACTTGTTTCATTCCTAAGATCACTTGAGGGAATACAAGGTCCCATAGCAAACCAGGAAAAGCAGTAAGGATGGATACTCAGCATCCATTTACAAGCATGAAATAAGTTTCTCGGCTTCTCTGGGAAACATGCTATGCTCCAAGTGTTTAAATCCCAGCATTTCTCACCAGCAGGACATCGATGACACCATCCTGGTGCCTGCTGAGGCTGTGTCACTCAGCTCAGAGGCTGGAAGCAGTTTAAGATGAGATATTCCAAAGGCTGTGTCCACCTTCTGCCTATATTAGCATGTTAGTTATTTGCATGAGTATCAGAAGTCAGCTGAATTTCAGAAAAACACTGCTTAGCTTCGCAGAAATTTTGGCACTTTGACATTCAGATAAAAATCTGAAACAAAAACATTTGTGCAGCAACACCCTGGTCCAGAGACACCCTGAAGCACACACACAACCCAAACTTCATCCCTTCAGCTCATCATTAATTTTATACTTCATTATCTTCTCAAATCTCCAGATTTACATATTCAGTGGAACCAAGTCCAAGCCACACTACCTGCAATGTCAGTAGTATTTTCATAGGTTATAAATCCAAGGGGCACTTACACAATAACTTCATGCCACACTATTTATGGATATTATAAGTAATAAATACCATTTAAAAAAAACCCAAGAACATATTTCCCCAATACAGATAGTCACAACTCCAAGAATCATTCCTTACCTGGGTTAAAGTAAAAAATGATATTTAGCAAATCCTGGTCTCCCCACGTGATGTAATTTTTGTACTTTTGGTACAACGGATACAACATTTCCTCCCAAGTCAAACCTCCTGGTATCAAGCTGTTCTGCAGGGCAGGAAAACAGAAGCAAAGGTTAATGTCATGATCAGTGCTGTGGTATCTGACTCAGAGTGGGCTCACACAAATCTGTAAGTTCTGCTAAGCCATGTTGGACACCCAGGTGAGGAATCAAGAACTGCCAGGAAATTTAGACCTGGACAGGGCTGGAACAGCAGAACTCACAGTGTTTATCCAAACAGGAAAACAAGGTCTCCTGGGCCCAGCTCTGATGTGAGCTCCTGCTACTCACAATCTTCCTATTCCGAGTAACAGGAGGGGAAAAAAGTGGAAAAGCGGGAAAATGGAGGGATAAGGTAAAAACCAAGGTATGAAAGCAAGGAAAAATACAGAATACGGATGCAAAAATTCCCAGTTTCTCTGGGTACTCACATCAAGCTTTCCAATTTTAAAAACAATACAGCAACTGCACTGAAGATTCTTGAGTTTGGCCTTTCATGTATCTTTTCAGGGAAAGGTAAGAAGTTGGGGAAGCCATTTTTAACATTGCTATGAGACTGCTTCAGCAGCAAGTTCTCACTGCATCAGCCTTTAGGAAGTTTCATTTAATAATCATTTTCGCTAATTTTTTTTAGTATCTAATTAGACATATTCTGTATTTCTCTGATTCTTTTTATTATGTACTTTATGCAATTTTACACTAAGCTTTCCAAGATGTGAGAAACACACCAATCCTGAGTTTCTGCAACAGCTGCATCTGTTCTCACCTTGAACTGAGTGCTGCGGATCCGTGTCAGATTCATCAGCATCACGCCCGAGTTGACGCCGGTGGTGCCGTAAAAAGGGTGCCGGGCGAAGCGGCTGTACCAGCCGATCTTGGGGATCTCGTGCTCGGGGGCCATGGCAGCCAGCTGGGTGGAGTTGAACTCTCTCAGGAGCTGCCAGATGTCATCGATGGGCCTCAGGAACAGCACATCAGTGTCCACGTAAAGCAGCGAATCCACATCCTTTAAAATCACCTTTGAGGTTTGCGCAGCAAGAAGAAAAATGAATCAGAGAGAAAACAAACATGAAGATTATTGGCAAAACGTACTTTTATTTTAAACTGATAACTTGGAAGAGATTATTGTTTTATCAGCTAAATGCAATCACACACAGGAACAACAGTTATCAGATTATTGGCTTGTTGTTTGCTGTGGGGTTTTTTCAAACTGCACAATAAAACAGTTACCAGAGCACTGAGATTGGATTAACCTTCATGTGAAGCAGAAATCCACCAAGCTCCCAAAAACACCTGCAAAGACTACTTAGTATCCATTCAGAAATTAAATGTAAATAACATATATTTACAGAGCTCTTTTCAAGATCTGTAAATGGTGAAGCATACAGTGTTCTCCACTGACAGAAAGGGTTACCCAGGAGACCAGGATATTTAGACTTACCTTCATATATAATTAATATATACACCTGTTTCACATTAATTAAGACAATCCCATTGATCGTAGATATATGTGCATCCCCCTGAAGAACAAAATTCAGCTGTTAAACAGAAATGTCACATTAAAACATACTAGGTCATATTCTGACCTCTATTCCAGGTTCTGTTTGAGGAATAATCACATCAAAGTTGGTCAGGTCAGAAGGGTGTAAGCTGCAGATTGGAGCCAGGATACTCCAGCTGCTCCTGCTGACCATGGTCCCCCTTGTGGCTGCCCAAATCCTTACATACTCATTCATTAATATCCCATGTTGGGACAAATGATCTGCAGCTTCAAGTCTTTCTACAGTAATAAAGAGCATTACCTACAAGTGAGCACCAGCTCCAACTGCATTTTTGTTGTTGTTATTCATTATTTGCTAAAACGGTCCAAAAATTCCTGAAGGACTGAAATTTTCCTACTTTGGTCTCAGCCAAAACCTTCATTTATTTCTCTCTCTTCCTTTGAAAATCAAATCCAAAAGACCTTGGATTTTCACCATGTTGTGGAACACAATAATCACTTTCTCATCCAACTGCAATGATATTAATGGCAAACGCTCCTATTTATGCCAGTTACAATAAATTCTACCAAAGAAATTGGGTTTTACATAAATTCTAATGTATTGTGACTGAGGATTACCTGTGAAATGGAGTGAACACCACTAGGATTTTCAACAAGTGGGTGAAAAATATCACCTCTAAGCATGCTCAACAGGAATCCACTAAGATGCCAAATCCGTGAGTAAAGACTTAAATGAGATTTTTCACCTGACTGAACACTTTGGGATTCAGACTGACATTTAGTCAAGTTTAACAAATCCCTGACCTGTATTTCTGACAGGATAACTACATGTTCTTCCTACAGAACAGGGCAAGCAGGAGTAGGAACTGTCTCTGCATTTTAAACAAAAGTTACGCTGACAACAAACTCCAAGTAAACACATTCAACACAATACAGATCTCTCCGTTGGATGGAAGATCACAGCAACACATTATTTTGCCACCAAAAAAACCCACAAACCGGCATGTCACTATAAATGAGGGACAAAAATAGTTCAGTAATACACTAAGAGCTCACAGTAAATATTTGCAGATGTTAAGTATCCTCAAGTCCAGGACACCAAAAACCAAACCAATAAAAAAGACAGCTACTGTAAGAGTAAATCAATAGAAGACAGACAGCTGAACGGGAGAAAGGGGTTTCAATTTAAAGATATCCTGAACATTGTGTGTTAATTATTCTGTAGCTAAGAGGCCTAATCCATAAGGATCTGCTATATGAAGTACATAAAATCAAAATACATTAAAAAAAGAAAAATCACTGCAAAATTTAATCTGAGACAGGAGATAACCCTGGAACACAGAGAGCAGAAGTTTTGAGCCTGGCCTCTGCTTCTTCCAGCAGAAAAACATTCTTCCAGCAGCCTTCAATACACAAATACATTTAAGTCTGTGGAAGTCCACAGACTGTTACAATTTTCCTACAGATTCAAGCAGGTATTTCAGTTCTTTGTGCAGTGCCCACCAGCATCTGACCCCACCTCACATCCCTCCTCTCAGGATTCACCTGCCCTCCTTCCTGCTGGTCAAAAGATTCTTCTTTCTCCTGTGTCCAAGGTGTTGCCCCGCAGTGCCACCCAACTGGCTAAAAAAAAGAGCTGTGCTACCTCCTTTAAGCCCTTCACACTTTTCTCCTTCACACGTTAAGATGCCTTTAAAACCTGCAGATGTCAGTTTGAATCGCTCACATCTCTCATGGCTGTGCCTTGGGTAGGGGGGATTTAATTTCACCACTTGCAGCTGCAGGAGTTCCTCAGAGAGCAGGAACCTGCAGGGCAGGTTAAAAGCCACAAGCAGTGACCCAGAGCAGGAGCTTTGCCAGGCTGTGTCTGAAGCTCTGAGCTCACACAAACCATGCAGGCACACCTGACAGCCTGGGATTTTGGAAAGGGATGGCCAGAAACATGGCTTGCTGTGCTTGTCTTCCCCTTGCTCTGCAGGCACTTATAGCTTAAAAGAAGTGTGATTTTTTTTTTTTTCCTTTGCAGCTATATAGAGTATTCTTAGTAAATCTGTCAAAAAGTTCTGCACAGAACTGGCTATATTTAGCCTGGCACTTCTCTTAAATACTCAATTATATGTAATTTGATTTCACAACTTCTGTCTCCATAGATTCTCCCTGTGTTAGCAAGGTTGGCAAGGAGTAACACACTCCTGTGTAAACACACGCTGGTGTACTGTGAGGCTGGGCTACCTAAGGGTTTGTGAGGGCTCACAGGGCAGCTTAGCACAGCTGTATCCAAAATTAGGGACAAATCACAAAGCTTGATGCTACAGTAACAGTACCACAAGGTAAACTAAACCTAACTGCAGTAAGCAATTAACTCAAGTTACAGCAGAGACTTTTGTCTAGATAAGGCCCTGGCATCTATCTCCAGATGGCTGGAGACTTGAGCATCCCTCAAGAGGAAAGCTGTAACACAGGGATATTGCTAATCTATCTTAAAAGCTCTTAAGCACATTAAGTGTTTTGAGAAGGGCTCTAAATGTTCATCCAAAAATCATCCAAAAATCCCTTAAGCATTTCAGGATACTTTAGCTGATTGTTTTGATAGCTCCAGAAGAGCAGCAGAGAGACAGCTACAGCCAGCCCTGAGGGACCAACATCCCCGGGACCAGAGGATGTTCCTCACCTGCTGTCTTAACACCCATGGCAGGGGTACAAACCAGCTCCCAGTGACTGCTGAGAGCATTACCCTCCTAAAGTTTCATTCTGTGCTCACAAAAAGATCTACATCTTCCTCTCTGTGCCTCTGTAAATGCCCTGGATGGTTTTCTTGCAGCAGAGTGCAGCAAGAGATTGATTTGTGAGATTACACAGAAGCTCCATATACGCTCCCTGCATCTAAGTGGCAAATGTGATCAGAATGCCTCTAAAAAATGCAGGATGCTGTACAGTCTTCCTTAATATTTTAGCACCCTGGGTAGATTCAACAAGTTGGGAAACATGCACCTCATCCTGCTGCCCAGGACAGAATAGTTCAGTGCTGCAAATTGCAGGGTCACATCCCACAGCTCTACTTTTATCCGTGAGTAAAACCGCTGAAAGGTTCTTACCCGATTTTCCCCGAACGCATTCCTCAGACCCTCCTGTCCACTTTCACACGCCTGCTGGTGCTGCAGAGGAGATTTCTTTGGCAGGAGAGGCACTTGTGAATCAAAGACTCACATTCCACTCGGGCTTAGCATTATCAGGAGCAAGACAATTTGCACAACTGAGAGCTGAACAGCTGATAAACTCAACTACTGCTCTCCTGGGGTCCTCCGGAAACCCAGGCACGTTTCATGCTGCTGCAGGGAAAAATACTCAGTACAGGGAAGGATAAGAAAAAAATACTGATATCCTGCTGGTATTTATTAAAAACAGAAGTCAAAGTAGCTCTCTAAACAGTAACGTTTGGAACAGTCTGTTCCAGTGTGCAGCGACAGCTCAAAAGGGATATCAGAACCCAGCTATCAAGCACCAAAAAACATAATGGTGGCTGGAATTACCCAGAAACAGCCCAAGGCTGTGTCAGCCTGTGAACTCGGGCACCAAAGCTCGAGGCTCCCACAGGACATTTGCCTCCTCAGCTACGACTGCAGCTTGTTTTCTTTACTATACCCACATCAACTCCGTGTCAGCTGCAACTCCTCTCGGACAGCCCCTCCTACACAAAGCCATAAACCTCAGCCTGACCACACACAGCATTTTGCAAGTGCCCCTAGAGACACAAACAACTATGGTCCGAGCTGCCTCCTCATTCTGCTCACACAGCGTGCAACAGTCTAATATTCCTCACGAGAAGTTACTGGAGAACTTCAGCAACATGTGAGTGACAAAAAGGAATCAATAAAAGCATCACCCAGCCTGAAGTAATCAGCATGAACGCATAACCCTTTTCTGTCATCAGAACGGTGAAAAGAAATGAAAGTTAAAGCATTCCTATGATTAGTCTCCCAAAATGATACAAAATACCACAGAAATAAGAAGAACAAAGTTTTCTGTTTACCCAGTACCTCCTGCCATTCTGTACTGAAAAAGCTAACACTTAGGGATTATTTTCCAGGTGATACAAATATTTACTCAGGGGAGAGAGGATCCCTGCTGAAGCTGGAGTTCCTTCCAGCCCATCTGGCCTTTGTGCAGTTGATAGTCCACCCCTAAATGGCAGATCAGCAGAACTGCTGACAGCACATATTTTCTCACATATGTATTCACAGGCTATGTATCTGGACGTGCAGCTGTCTCCTGATTGCTTCCATCTGAGAGGGGAAAGATTTCTTTGTCCCCCCCACTTCTCCCAAGACAGCGATGAAGAAATCTGGATCATGTGAACAGCTTGTCACTTCACTCCGAGTCACCCCAATCAACAGCAACCCACAAGGTATTTTTGATAGATGTTCTCAGTTCCACAGAAATTGCTTTATGCAAACGTTCTTTCAACTTCTGATATGCAAAATTGGTATCAACACATTCCTTCTCTCCAAGTTTATGGCATTGAGTATAATACAACTTTTCAGTGAACTTGAAGATCCCAGGATACACCAAGCTCTTGCACAAAATCTAACTTCGAGCACAGTGGAATTATTACCTTAAGGGCAATTCTGACAGTCTTGGAAAAAAGAAATAAAACTGAAGGAAAAGGGAATGCTGAGTTTATGGGCTAACATATGGAAAAGAAGATGCTGGATGAAGAGGACATGTTGTACAGAATGTTATTTACGCAAGGCATGCAGCATCTACCCCAAAAGATCTGCTCTAAGAGAGCTCTCACACTCTCTCTGGAGTCTGGAGAGCCCGAGAGGCTCATGGAACCAGAGACAAATCAGAAACACACATCCTTTGTTAGCCGGGAAAAAGCCAGGCTGGATTTCTGTGTCGTTTTTTGCAGTGTCTAAAGCACAGACTAAAATATCTTTAAGCAGATGTTCCAGCCAGAAAATGGTTTTAATATTACACCAGCAAAGCTTCCTTTCTGTGGAATTAACCTTTTCCTGAAGCAACCTACTCAGAAATCCAGGTGCCTTACCGGAAGAAACAGGCGCTGGGCAGCACATGGTTTGAATAACTTTTTCCATTCCTGAGCATTTCCTACTGAGAAGGTTATTGGGTAAATGTTGGACTCAAACTTCTTCGTATATGAGGAAGGCCACTCCTTTAACTGAAAGACATGGTGGGAGGAATCAGACACTCTATGTTATACAGTTCTTCTAAAAAAATGCACGCATAAGGAATTTATAATTGTGTACAGTAAACAATGTGCTCAGCTGCTACTTGTTGATGTCAATGTAATTCTTCTCATACATTTGCAATTCACAACTAATTCGTTTATTTATTTACCAGCGACAAAAAACCTCACCTTCTTCTCAAATTCAGGCTTAAGGGAATCCTCAGCAAAGATGTGGAAGCAGAGCCTCCTGTTGCTGAAGAGAACTGCTGATTTCAGCATGATCAGCGTCTCCTCCAGCCGGTCCCCACATGCCACCACTGCCAGATGCATGCACTGCAAGGATGAGGGCTCCTTTGGATGTTTCTGCTCTCCAGACTTCCTGAAAATTCAGAGAGAGGTATATAAAAATTACTGAGGTAGACATGAAGAGAATCCTGCATTAACAGACATCAGAATTGCTGCTTTTCTTCATCATCATTTTTCAAGGAATCGGGATTTTTTTCCTGATTAGATATCTACAGAACATGCAAATAGCATGGTAATTTTTGTCAATGGTACAGATCAGCAGTGTTACAATTATAGCATAAAGAAATAGGCTATTTTCTGTTATTCCTACATTTCTGGGTTTGTAGAAATCACTGCACTGCAGACACAGATGAAGCCAATTTCACAGCACCTCAAACTAGAAACCACCTTGCTCTGTGCGAATGACAGCTCCTTCCCCGGCCCAGAGGTCAGGAAGCAAGAACAGACTTACAAATACCCAGCCAACTTTCTAACACAATGCACATCACACACCTGCATCCAGCAACTTCACTTTCAAGCCCATAATGGCTAGACTGGAAGAAGACATCCATACTTTAAAAAAAAACCCCAACATTCTATCCATATGTAAATCGTTCTAACAGTTAATTAATTTTGCTATTAAAGATGCATGCCATAATCCTGGCCCGAAGGCACTGGCACTGTTTCAAAGGACTGCTCTCCATTTCACCCCATGGAATCCAGGAGATTTTGCTAGAATAGAGATTTTTGAAAACAAATACAGTCTGATATCCCAGATGAATCAGACTATATTCCAAGGGCCGAACCGTGGGATTTTCACTTAGCACCCACCTCTGTGGGCTTTAAACACACTTCAGCCAGAGAGAGGGAACAACACAGTAAGAGGCACCCTGAAAGTCCCTGCTAGCCAGAAAGATCAGGTTCTCCAGGGGAGTTGAAGACCTTCTGAAGGGAGTCTTTTGGTTCTGTGTTTAGTGTGGAGGTAGAAATTGCATCCTCCAGGAATGCTTCTACCATGGGATATCCACATTCCAGCACAGATGGCACTTAGGCTCCATTACATGGGATGGAGCTAACCAAGCAACTAAATCCCAGGCACAATAATCATTCCAGGAGAGTTCAAAAGGCAAATCATAGATCACTGCCTGTCCTGGACATATCTCTGAGCCGAGGACATCAATCCCAGCCCCTGCTCAGCACACACAATTACACACACACAGTTAATCACTGCAGTTAATGTTACAAACAGAAGTTCTAAATAAAGAGAAAACTAACAGTTTTAAGCTGTTATGATTTTTTCCAGACTTTAAAGTGCTGCTCTGTGTAACAGCAACGTTCTACCCTACAGAGTAACCCACCTCTATGTAAAGGAACACCAGCCACTGGCACTTTACTGACTATCCAAAGAAACATGTTTCATTAAGGGTTTAAAATCTTCTGCTTTGGTCTTAATTAACCCCCAATTTCATCAGTGTATAAATAATGGAATACTACATCTATGTGAAGTCGTATTTACTTTCCAACCTATTAGTGTAAACCCGCTGAATTATTGAAGTGAATAATTAGCTGCTCACACAGATCACCTTTTCCCCCTTCTCCCTATCTGTTTAATTTTTCCCCTTAACTGAGTCTCTAAATCAAGCCATACACAGGCTGGGAGCTGCTTTGATGTAGCTTCTGGCAGTGGAATTCACAGGGAGAGGGACTAAACCCTGCACTTTTATTGCAACATTTCAAAACCCCACACCAAAGCACTCAGCTTTCCTGGGCAGTTTTAAGCACCATGAGCTCTGCATGATGCAGCTATTTTGCAGTGAAAAATTCAGTATGTGTGGACAAGAACTTCCAATGCACAGACTCAGCAGAAGCAATCCTTGGTGAAAGCAGAACGCCTGGAAAGCCCATGGGAGTAGGGATAACAGGAGACATCCAACACAGACACTGTGGGGGAGAAAGCTGAGTCTTGGAGGTGAGGAATTACCAACAGTGCAAGAGAGCCTGGAGTGACCTGAATTGGAATAATTATTTTTTTTAAAATCCCAGAGAAAAGGAGCTATTTGAACTACATCAGTCATAGTCTGGGACACTGAGGGCAATAATCAGTGAGAAAAGTAGCAACAAGGTACACAAGAATTTTGGAACACAACATTTTGCATCTTTTTTATAAGTACTTAAAGAAAGTTAGAGGAGTGTGGAAACAAAGATGAGCTGGAATGGGAGATAAAAAAGTGCCACAGCAGGATGCATTTGACTGCAATTTTAACTCGGCTTTAAAAAAATTACAATTATCCAGAAGTCTGAGAAGAGGCATGTGTAGAGGCAGAGTCAAACTGCCTGGAGGGCAAACAAGCAGATCATGGCAAAAAACATCCCAGCTCCCCCTCCCTGCTCTGCTCATGCAAGGACCTCATGTAGTGCAAGGAGAAGGGAAGGGACAGGGAGGAACAACAGCTGGATGAAAGGATATCCCTTAAAGATCTGCAGGATACAGCCACGCTGTCCTACCTTTAAAATGGGAACAGCTGTTACTGAAGTAAGAATTTCCTACCTCAAAACATTAAAAAGCCCATAGATCCACAGAGCAATACAATTATTATCATCAGCCAATTCTTCCTCACATTTACAGTAATTCCTTTATAGTTCAACTTGTTTGTTATGAACAGTCTGCAGTTGGATTTTATAAACTAAATTAAATGTTTAAACACAATCAAAAGCAATACAGAGACCTGGGCCTTAAAGTTTAACATGTTTAACAAGAACAAACACAGAAACTAACATTAAGCACTCCAGAAAGCATCACAAAATACTTGCAGAACACATCCCCATGGAGTGGCTGAAGACAGAAATTGGTAGAGGTGGGGCACAATAAAATGTTTATAGCAAAGACCTTCTGACAATACAGAGCAACTCCCATCCAGCTGCTCACTGGTACTTTATTTACTACATACGATTTTTTCAGAAAGGCACTGACACAGCAGGAGCAGCCTGAGTGCTCAAGCACAACAGTGTGCATTCCTAGGTCTTAAAGTTTAGATTACATGTAATTTTCTTATTAGTCACAGCCAAAGTGTCTCAAACATAATTAACCCAAAACCTGTCTAAATCAATCCAAATTCATTCAAAATAATGCATTCCCACCTCATTACAGAGCCTGCTAATCTATTCAAGCCTTCAAATTGATTCCTGAGAGAAAGATAATGCATGCAGACTCTTCCAAAATGCAATAGAGTTGTTAATTTTTGAAACCTTCTTCCTATTATGATCTCACTTACTCTCGCAGCACAAACAAGGGTAGATTTAGGCGCTGTATCCAAACTGGTGATTCACTGGACAGGCTCCTTCCCTGACAGCCACCCCTGAGTCAATGGCCCAACAGCAGCCCCATGATAGGAAACACATTTTCTTGCAGACTTTAAAATATAAATTAGAAAGGCTCTAAACGTTTTTAAATCAGCTTTTCTCACTTGCATGCAGTTGCACAAAACCAACTGTAGCTACTGTCAATCAAAAAATGGTTGAAGTTTCAACCTGCTCCTACCACTCAGGGAAAGGGGAAAAAAGCCACTCAAAACCAGAAATTATGTTTTCCTCTCCTTTTGTGAAGCAGGTTCTTTATGAAACAAGTATGGAATACGTGGAGCTTCAGCATGTTATTATCAAACGCAAACCAAACTTGCATGTGTGCACACACAGGCTGCAGAGAAAGAAAAAGCATCTTGACAGGTTGCCATGCAAGAGATGTTTTGCACTGGAAAAGTTACTTTCAGGGAACTAAATGTGCTGGCAAAGGTTCACTTCCCAAGCCTTGCCATGCTGGTTTAATAGAGAACGTGGTCACATCTGCCCTTCAAACATAAAACAATCCTCCTTCTTTTTGATACTTTGCACACATTGGTTTGGCATGTATTTAAAATTCTTCATATAAAAAAGTCTTACTGAAGGCATAGGACTTGCTACTTCCAAGAGGAATGAGCAGTAAAACTACCATGAAAAATCAAGTTTTCAAAGCTACCCAGAAACATAGCTAGATTTGTCAAAATTATCTAATGACCAAAGCAGGACACATGAACGTCATTGCTAACATTTGTGAGGTACCAGCCAGCTAATGACATGTGCTTACATTAAGTTTTTATCATGTGTAGCTACTTATGTTAGAAGGATTCTGCCCTTCTTAAAAACTCATGTCTTCTGTTATTATGTGACTATGGAAAGCAGTAAGACAAATCCCAGTTAAAATACAATTCATCTTCCCTGCAAGATGATGATTTGCACAAAGCCAACATCCTAGATAACATCTTTGTTTCTGAGCTGAGCCCAAAACTTGCATCCTCTGACCCAACTACACAAACCAACTTGGCAAAACTGAATTTAAATGTTTTATATTCACATAGGCAATACTTCACTAAGGTTCTGTTGATCAACCATGCAGTTTCATATAAGCATGTACACTGTGATCACACCGTAAGATCTTACCCAGTCCTAATCAGATTTGTTATTATCCTAAAGGAATCGGTTAGAGAAGTAGTGATCTCTCACATCAAATAAAAAGTTAATCTTCCTTTGCTGACACAGAGGAACTAAAATGATAATCATGGCCTGTTTCTTTCAATCCAAATTCAAGCCCCCCCCACTGCTTTCAGTCTAGCTTGGATCAGGCTTTTTAAGCCCAGCAGACACTACCACCTGATGCCTTTTCAAGCAGGCAAGCATCACCTCCACTTGAACCACTTATGTCACACCCTCCCCACAAAAATTCCTTTTATGTAGATACCATCACCTGAATAAATTTTAGTAGTAACTAACACAACACAGAATCTTTCAGCAAATGGCTGAACAGGATGCACAAAATTGCGCTGCTCAATTTTACAGACTCTTGCTGGGGCCAAAGATGCAGCATCACAAGGGAAAGAACAACCACCAAAGCCCACAAACAAAAAAAAAAATCTGAAGAAAATGCATGGTTTGAATAGTCAATTCCTCCTTTTTTGCTGTTGTGTTGCAGACCTTGTAAAAAGTACTTGCAAAGTCAACAAATAATCAAAAAGTTAGATAATGTCAAATTGTGAAACATGAAGATGTCACTGAAAAGCTCATTGAAATGGAACGGTTGTTTACACTCTCTGGCAGTTCCATACTTTCCCGGCTCCCTCCTTCAGTGTTCCTCTTGATTTCCATGATAATCACAGAGATATGCCTTAAAGAAAAATTACTTCAGGAGGTACAGTTGCTAGTGGAAATAATCCTGCTTTAATACCGGCATTTGAATTCTGTCCGTGGCCCATTCTCAGCCCCAGAAAACATCTCCTGCATTCAGTGGGGTAACAATGCTGGGGAGAAACCAACTGCTTTAATAAGTTTAGGAGTAAGAACTCAAAAAACAGGAATAGTCTTTCATTCAGAACATCTCTGTGAAATCATGAATCAGAGACACAAAGACATACCAAGTTAATTAGATATATGAGGTCACACTGACCATAATATAATTGGAATGCAGAGGGGAAAACAAGTCCTCCACCCACCGAAAGCTGCCCTTTCTCAACTAATTAGTTTTTAAAAAAATGCTCTGCCTGTAAGATGCTGGGAGAGGAAACACAAGACACCACGATTTAAAACTCCTTTAAAGTTCTGCTAAATTAATTTACATATAAAAACCATTCAAAACAAAAAGCTCGAAAGCTTCAAATCTGCCAGTGCCTCCGCAGTTTGGAACCCAGTGGCACCACACGCCAATAACCAGGCGCCTTCCCTTTTCCCTGGAAAACCCGCAAAGTGCAGCTCCCGAGGTGACAGCAGCTCCACAATGCAGACAGTACCACATTGCCCACGTCAGCCTCCGAAACAAGACCAGAACTAATGGAAAAGCCGCTATTTCAGAAGCTTTTCTCGCAGAGCAGGGAATGCCCCGCTCGGGCACCGGGAGAACCTCCACTCGCTTCCGTGGCATCTCTGGCAACCGCGCTGCCAGCGGAAACACGCAGGAAAAAGTTTGTACTTGTGAGCCCGGCAGTTAGCACAAGGGTGTCCACTCAGCGGACACGGGCACAGGAGAACATCTGGGAGCGGAAAGCGCCCGCCGCAGCGGGCACCAAAGCCACAGCGCCGAGGGGACCCGCGGGGAGGGCGTCACGCGTGGGGCTGGGCACGGACACCGCGGGCAGGGGCTCCCGAGGGCAGGGGCCGGGGAGCTGGCCGGTTACCTGGCGCTGGCGCTGCCCGCGGGGCTCCTCCTCGGGGGGCTCCGGCCGAGGCGCGGCGGGCGCCGGGCG